>BLSH010541795.1:262220-289030 GCA_018402905.1 Glandirana rugosa
AAAGGAAAGCCTAAAAAAAGGGTAAGGGTAGAGCGAAACTCGTCGTTTGTTGCGTGTAAGAACATCCACGACGGAAAAAACGCGAACCGCCCTACATTAGGTGTTTCACTGCTGGTCAGTCGGTGGATTACATCCCGCCAAGCGCAAAAAAGGCAGCACCTACAAGAATGTGCGTTGTTTGCTGCTCAAAGCGAGATGGGAATGGAAAAAAAATCCGAAAGGAAACCAGGTTCCTTTGCCCTGATTGTGACGTTGGTCTATGTGCAGTCCCATGTTTCAAAATTTACCACACCCAGGATGTTTACTGAATTTTCTTTTGTTTGACAAATTTCATTATTTATTACATTACTGAATAAAAGTTATATTATTTATTAGATTATAACTCATGATTTTATTTTTTCAAACTTTATCACATCTGAGAGGTCTACTAGAGTATTCTTTGGTCAGGTTTAAGTAAGTAATTACTAAGAATTGCAGGCCTACAATACATAACACCAAATTTCCATGCAAAAAAATGGTACCGCTTTTGGAACAAAATTCCTGACATAATCATACCGCCAGGGAGGTTAACATAACACAGTGCCGTATCACAAAAAATGGCCTGGTCATTAAGAGGGTAAAACCTTCTGGGGCTGAAGTGGTTAATGCATCCACATTCCTTTTGTGTAACTATGATACTTTACATTGAAGAATAGAAACGTTCATGGTACCATTATAGCAAATCATTGTTAAGTAACATGCAATGTAATGTTCTTTTGAGAAATGCTGTATTTATAAGGGAAGGTATATATTTCACTAATATCATGACAGAATAAATATATTAAGGATATTTTTTGAAGAAGGCTATTAACTGTGTTCATACCAATGACATGAAAGAGGGGGGAAGGTTTGGGACTTTAAATGAAACACAGGCCATGCTAAAATTGTGTGCTTCCATCCCTATGTATAATATTCCAAAAAGGTGTTCATACCAATCTAACAGTAATTTGAAATACCTGGTACCATGAAGGAAATTATTCTCTTAAAAAAACCTTGTAAAGTGTGGTTGTATATTGAATTACATGGTTCACACTAACCGTATTTTTCATTGAAGAGTTCCTTAACTTGCTCACGAAGGATAACTTTTTCTCCTAATCTATTTGCATCTTCATCATCTGCAAGAATAAAAGATAAATATTTATGACTAAAGTGCAGTTATTACCATATGTTCTATATCTATTTCCATTTCGTTTATGGAAGTTCAAAGAAGAGTAGGAAGCACCCAATGGCATTGTATGTTAATTTACTGTATATAGTATGCAAAATATAGTAGGATAATAGGTACAAATCATAAAGCTAACACACCGACAAAGATCCTTATTTCAAAAAAAAAAAAAGTGAATGATATTTTCAGAGCCTATTGAAATTTAAAAATGACAGACACATTGCTGAAAATACATATCCTTATCATAGTTACATAATCAGCGAGGTTGAAAAAAAGACATAAGTCCATCAAGTCCAATCTATGTGCGTGTTTTTATGTCAGTATTACATTGTATATTCCCCAATGTTGTGGTCCCTTAGGTGCCCATCTTATAGTTTTTTGAAATTATCTATACTCCCAGCAGAAACCACTGCTTGTGGAAGAGAATTCCACATCCTCACTGCTCTTACCATAAAGAACCCTCTACGCAGTTTAAGGTTAAACCGCCTTTCTTCTATTTTTAGTGAATGGCCGCGTGTCTTTGTGAACTCCCTTGCGCTGAATAGTTTTGTCCCTATTGTGGCGTCACCAGTACAGTATTTGTACATTGAAATCATATTCCCTCTCAAGCGTCTTTTCTCCAGAGAGAATAAGTTCAGTGCTTGTAATCTTTCCTCATAACTAAGGTCCTCCAATCCCTTAATTAGCTTTGTGGCCCTTCTCTGAAACCTTTCCAGTACCAGGACATCCTTCCTGAGGACTGGCGCCCAGAACTGGACAGCATACTCCAGGTGCGGCCTCACCAGAGACTTGTAGAGGAGGAGAATTATTGATTTATCCCTGGAGTTGATCCCTTTCCTAATGCATGCCAACATTTTGTTAACTTTGCTTGCAGCAGCTAGGCATTGCATGCCACTGCTAAGCCTGTTCTCTACTAAGACCCCTAGGTCTTTTTCCATCCTAGATTCCCCCAGAGGCCCTCCCCCTAGTGAGTAGTTTGTGTTCATGTTCTTGGTACCCAAATGCATTATTTTACATTTTTCTACGTTAAATCTCATTTGCCACTTGTCTGTTTATCTTCGTGTAAAACTTTGTAAATTGAGCCTAATGCACAAAAAACAGAGCACCATGTAGCAAGATGAGATTCTTGACGTGTCGCATGCACACTCATTTGCATTCTCATATATTACAAATAGAAAAGAAACATACAATGTCACTAAGGCCACTTTCACCCTGTGGGAGTCGGCAAGTGGATCCACCCACTCAGCATGGGATCTCTCCGCTGAGGAGGCGGGTGACAGGTCCATGTTTGCTCCGCTGATGCAGAGTAGACACGTACACAGTCTGCTGTCCTCTATGGGCTGTCGGATGGAAATGGATCACCTGCCTGTTTCCATCTGACTGACAATCCAATCCGCCAGACATATAGAGAAAGGATCACCATCCGTCTGTTTTTTAGTGGACCGGATCTGATCAGGTGTGGGCAGGTGTCAGCAGACACATGTCCATTGACATTCGCCGATCCATAGAGAGCAATGGATGTTCTGATTGGGTCTGCTTGAAAAACTGCCAGGTGGACCCGATTGGCCTATCCGTGTGAAAGGGGCCTTATCCAACTAGAGTCTCTGGACAGTGTGTTTAGAACCAAATATAAAATAGAACAGAATCAAATATCTTACCAGGTCTGGGGATTAATCCCTGAAATGGTCTGAAATATAAGCAAAACAAAAATGTTACAATGATTATCATTTATTTATTATAAGTTCATCAACATTATCTATTTTGTAGTGCATTAGTTCATATATTTTTTTAAGCAGACATACAGCTACTACTGGTAATTGTAGATCAATGAATGTACCTTGCCACTGTAAATTTGATTTTATCTGCTACAGCTAAAATCCGTTCTAGATTCTGCGATCCAAAAGTACAGGGTTTACGGAATGGGATCCCTGGAGGCAGGCCTTCTATTATCACAGAGCCAGGATTGCTCTTGATGCGCTTATAGGGTACTTGTACTGGGTATTTAATCCCAAGAGCTTCACCTGCCAATAAAAGAAAACACACACAAACCATTATTAATGTTTCTGGTGTATAAACTTTTCTACATGCACTCGTGTCTTCCCATTAATCTATGAATATGAATGGACAAAAACATTTTTCATTAAACAACAAAACAGATATTTTCTATAGCTGTTCCCAAATGTTAGCCAAGAGTTACAACACAGCATTATGGGAAAACATGGATTATTCCATATACAATTGTGTAAATGATTTAAGATTAAAATATGATCTAGAACATGGGTGTTCAATCTGTGGCCCTCCAGCTGTTGCGAATCTACAAGTTCCAGCATGCTTTTGCCTTTGGAATTCTTTTACTGAAATTTTATTGAGATTTTCCAATAAAACAAATGAGATTGGTACAGAAACACAATACAGCCTAAGCATTAACAAAAGCAGTAAACTTTGCACATATACCGCTCCCCAAGTTCAAAGAGAACAACTACCATCTTATGCCTCATTAGGTTGTGGCTAAAGCAAAGTTTTGTAAACATTAAATTATAATTATATTATGGGACTTGTAGTTCCTCAACAGCTGCAGGGTCACAGGTTGAGCACGTCTGATCTAGAGCACGGGTGCTGAACCTGCGACCCTCCAGCTGTTGCAGAACTACAAGTCCCATGAGGCATTGCAAGCCACTGACAGTTACAAGCATGACTCCCAAAGGCAGAAGCATGATGGGAATTGTAGTTCTGCAACAGCTGGAGGGCCACAGGTTGAGCACCCATGATCTAGAGCAGGGATATGCAATTAGCGGACCTCCAGCTGTTGCAAAACTACAACTCCCATCATGCCTCTGCCTCTGGGTGTCATGCTTGTGGCTGTCAAGAGTCTTGCTATGCCTCATGGGACTTGAAGTTCAGCAACAGCTGGAGGTCCGCTAATTGCATATCCATGATCTAGAGCAGGGGTCCTCAAACTATGGCCCTCCAGTTGTTCAGGAACGACAATTCCCATCATGCCTAGTCATGTCTGTGAATGTCAGAGTTTTACAATGCCTCATGGGATGTGTAGTTCTGCAACAGCTGGAGGGCCGTAGTTTGAGGATGCCTGATCTAGAGGATGTAATGTAAAGCCAAAGACAGAAGCAGTTCTTATGAGAACCTATATGCAGTAACTTGCATAGTTTTAGCAAAGAAACTTAGATGGTGGATAGCACACGCCACTATGAAAAGATATCTGTTTCTTCTATGTGCACATCTAATGAGTCTTAGACAGCCTTGATTCGTCTTTGATTTTCACAGCAGTGTCTCTACACACTCACCATACTTTTTATTGAATAGGTCTTGTACTTGTTCACGTAGCGTATTAGCAATATCTATCCGTGAGAGTCTGGCATCATAATTCTCTAGAAGGAAAATAAGAACACTATCTTAAATTATGTTGATAAAACAGACACATATAGCACTCATTAATGGACCATTCATACTTTAAATGCTTTACTCCACAGGCATCATATGGATTTAACACAATGGCCTAATATGCAGCAGTAACTCACAATATGTTTACCTCAAATTTTATTGTAAATACTATGAGATTTGTCCGATTATTTGTTGTGTGCAGTATCTCTCATATGCCCTCTTGCTGCATTGTTTATTGCAGTCTGCTCATTTTGTAAGTGCTTTATTTACTAAATGTATTTATTGGTGCCCTAGGGTCGCCGGTTCGATTTCCAACCACAGCACTATTCGCATGTTACACTCTAAAAAACAAGTGGAACATGTAAACATTCCCAAAGGTGAACTTATCATTTAAACCAAACTAGGCTTGTTTCCTTATTTTCTCAATTCCCCCATGAACCACAGTCCTTCAAGAGGCAGATCGCAGTATAATATATTGCATATACAGTACTGTATACCAGTTAGGACAATCTGGCAATTAATCACCTGGGTATAATTTCCGATATTCTTACTCCTCTTTTTCTATGGCCCTTATAACAGATCACGATTCCTTAGTTCAAAACAAGTACTGTACAGTTATTACAGAACGTTTTGTACCAATCCACAAACTATCTAAATACAGTGGCTCTTACCTTGAAAGTTAGGCCTCGTAGTTTCATCTGATAGGGAATTGTGACAATCTTTATCATTGACTCCTGAAACAATTGATCAGACGTTAGAATTGCTACATACTGGTAAAACACTCATGGTCATTGATGGTGGTATGGGGTAACCCATAACAACTAATTTGACTTTTAAGTACTCTAGTCTAATTATTTAAGAGACTTTTTCTGATATTTTTTTTAACCATGCCCCATAAAGTGTTACTAAACCCAGGACCAAGCATTCACTATAAATAACATTTTTTCCTGCATTTACTATATCTGGTCTCCCACAGTATATAGAACATGGAAATGATATATTGTGACTTTGTGACTTCAATCAGTGTCTGGTTAAAGCTTGTAGGAGTGTTTTTCATTCTACTCTGACTGTCCTATGAGGCTGCAGGATCCCTAAATCTGTCTGGACAGTGCCGTTTGGCCCTGTGCTGATCACATGCACTCTCTGTCTTATCGGAAGATGGATTGGGGATAGTGGAAGAAGGGAAGGATCAGAGAAGACATGATTAAACAGCCTTTTTACACAATGCAGAGGAATAACCTCTTAGGTTAGACAGTGAGTATAACAAGCATGCTTTACTACATTTACAGACTGATTTTACTGTTGTGGGTTCAGTAACACTATAAAGATGCACAGCACGTCACATTACTGCTCCCCTTGGGGTGCACAAATGTGCTTAAGGTCTTTTTGAATCCTACCTAGTTTATAACATTTACTGTTACTAATAGGAATTAAAAAAAAAAGCATAATGAATCCATACTGTAAGTTTGGTAATGCCTGACTAATAAAATCTTGTGTAAATCAACTTACCCAGAGGACCAGAGCTAGAGCTATCCTGAATGCAGTCCTTGAGTCCTTCAGAAATCAGTTCTGGCCTGAGAAAAGTAAAAAAATATATATATATTTATACACAAACATTTACTCAATAAATCAGCCTTACTATCTGATTTTACAATTTACCTGCAAAGCACCTCATACATTTAATATGCATAAAGGAAGGTGGACTTAAAACCTTTCTAAGGTGGGCCATACGTGATTTGATTATCTTTCTAAGGCAGGTCATACAATCTCTTAGATTGTAAGTTCTAACGAGCAGGGCCCTCTGATTCCTCTTGCACCAAATTGTGATGTAACTGTACTGTCTGCCTTCATTTTGTAAAGCGCTGCGCAAACTGTGGGCGCTATATAAATCCTGTATAATAATAATAATACATGATTTGATTATCTTTCCTACAACCATGGGTTGCAGGAAAGAAAATTGCTTGATTCCCATATCAACACAGTCAGTGTTAATGGGGGAATCCCTTCCACTGAGCTTTTGTGTTCTCCAGAAGGGGGACGGGGAGCCTTCCGGCTGGGAGGACACAGTGATTGTGCCTAGCGGCTATAGCCACTAACAATAATGGCATCCTAAAAATCTGACATGCTGGTTTTACCTAAGTCGATCGCTGAATCAACTTGGGTACAATCAGCCTGCCCATAAATGGTTCGAATCTCAGCTGGTCCCTGCTGAACTGGATGAGTTTCAAACCATCTATGGCCACCTTAACAGAAACTTTAAGTGGATTTTAGATGTTTTCTCTAAGTTACCCACTGCTTAGTTTTCCCTAAATAGTCAGGTGACAAACCTGTTCCATGGAAGAGGTTTTCAGTACCTGATAAAGTAAAATTCTCTCTTTACAGATGTATTTATGAATGTATTTACAATCTAGATTTACTTTCTTGGTTTGACAGGACTTCAGTTAAATGTTAATAATAACTAAGAAGCAATACAACTATTAGTTTAAAAACCTAAAGCCTCGTACACACGGTTCCACGATCGTATACAACAGGTCATACAAACGACCGTTGTATGCGAAATCGATCAATAGTACGCAAGATTAGAACAGCCGACATACGACGGTCATACAACGGGAGTTGTATGAGCAAACTAGAAAACTTGGTAGTACCAACAAGCGGTCATACGACCGTTGTATCGTGTGTACAGAGAAGTTGGTACAACAAGTTGTATTGTGCAAAACACGCATGCTCAGAAGTCAGGAACGGCCAGATGCTAATTACATCCACCTGAACGTTCTTTCTTTGGTCGTACGATCGTGTAGTGCAGTCAGTATGCTAGATACAACAGCCAACATACGATTTGGTCCGTTCGGTCGTACGACCGTCGAACCGTGTATACGAGGCTTAAGACCATGCTAATTAAACAGCTCAGATAATATATGAAAACTCCATTCAAAAGAATAACGATTTCGTGACTTCCGCCCCTTCCTAGCCTAGGCTATTACGTCACTAGGCAATTCGCAAGGGTTCCTGGGATAGCGGCGTCATGTATCCCAGAAGTACTTGCGAATCGCCTACTGACGAAATCTTGCGTTATTTGCAGACGCGAATGTGTCTGATTGACAGGTTGCTATAGCAATGGGGCGGAAACTTCCGCAGACGCCGACATTGCTATGGCAACCTGTCAGGAAGATGGAGAGCCGTGCAGCGGCATTATTGTGCATGCACGAAATCGGGAGGAAATCCTGGAAATGAAAACAGGCGGGCTTCAGATGCCCACAGCTAAAATGGAACCTGCCTGCTTCTGAGATCAGTAAGTGCAAAACTATTTTTAAAGATAGTAAAATTGCAACACATTAGACATGTAGTAATTGTTAATCTACATGTTTGGACAAATGCAGGGCAGTTTAAAAAAAAAAACATGTTTGGGGGACTGGAATTCCGCTTTAATAAACATGTATCTATACCCTGTTTACAAATAACCTTTGATTTAGCATTTTATATTTTTTACATTTAAAATGCAAAATCATATCAGACTTACTCTAAGGGCTCGTTTACACTTGCTTCAAAACAAGGCATTGTTAAAGCTCCCTTAACGCCAGTCAAAGCTCCTGTCACTGAATAAAATGGTTAGCGTACAGCCCTGTTTACACCTGGCGTTAGCTTAGCTGCGCTTCAGCTTTGCGTCAAAAATTATCCCCCATGTAGCTTTAGCCAGGCTTCAAAGCCTCTCCAATGCCTCCATAGAAGTCTATGACAAAGCTTGTTTGAAGCTCGCTTGAAGCACCTGCAGCTTTTCAGAGGCTGTAATTCAGCCTTAGCTTCGCTTTGTTTTGGAGAAATTGCAGATGTGAGATATCAACAAACACACAGGGCATCAGCCAAGCTTCAACAAAGCTTCACAAGTGCATCACTGAAGCCTCGTCAAAGCCTTGTTGATGACTTACGGAAGCCTCTTAGAAGCACCGACGAAGCCTCAAAAACACATCATAAAAGCTTGTTGAAGCTGTATGAGCTTTAATGAGCGTTGAAGCCGAAGCAAGTGTAAACTAGCCCTAAGTGCATATATACCTGAAATAATCATCTTGAAATTCAGCTGACTAAAGCAACCCTTTCTTTTTCCAATGAAATATCTGCCAAATAAAAACTACACTATATTATAAAAATTATTAGGACACCTGCCTTTACACGCACATGACATCCCAGCATCCCAGTTTAGTCCGTAGGGTTCAATATTGAGTTGGCCCACCCTTTGCAGCTATAACAGCTTCAACTCTTCTGGGAAGGCTGTCCACAAGGTTTAGGAGTGTGTATGGGAATGTTTGACCATTCTTCCAGAAGAGCATTTGTGAGGTCAAGCACTGATGTGGATGAGAAGGCCTGGCTTGCAGTCTCCGCTCTAATTCATCCCAAAGGTGTTCTATCGGGTCAGGACTTTGTGCAGGCCAGTCAAGTTCCTCCACCCCAAACTCGCTCATCCATGTCTTTATATGCCTTGCTTTGTGCAATGGTGCTCAGTCATATTGGAACAGAAAGGGGCATCCCCAAATTGTTCCCACAAAGTTGGGAGCATAAAATTGTCTAAAATGTCTTGGTATGCTGACACCTTAAGTGTTTCCTTCACTGGAACTAAGGGGTCAAGCCCAACCTCTGAAAAACAACCCCACACCATAATCCCCCCTCCACCAAATGATTTGGACTAGTGCACAAAGCAAGGTCCATAAAGACATGGATTTATTTATTGTTTATTCTACGTTTATTTTTCTATTTTGACACTTTAAAAAAAAAAAAAAAGTTTTGATCACTTTTATTCCTATTACAATGAATGTAAACATCCCTTGTAATAGGAATGGGGCATGACAGGTCCTCCTTACAGTGAGATCTGGGGTCTATAAGTCCCCACATCTCACCTCTAGGCTGGGAAGCCTGGAAAAAAAAAAAACAATCTCGGCTTCCCAGATAAGGTTGCGCCAGGGTCTCTGAAGGTCATAAAGACTGCCGGGGGCCATCTGGCCCGCAGTATTCTCTATGGTGAACTTCCGGCCTCCGGCAGATTCCTTCTCCGGCTCGCCGATCATGCCATCAAGCCGGTAGAAGCACCGGAGGCTGGCAGAAAGGGGAAGCGGCTGAACAGTCACTATGATTGTTTTTACACTGCAGGGAATCACCGGCTGTAAAAGAAGATATCCGAATGATGCCTGTAACTGCAGGAATCATTAAGATCACCACTCAAATTCTGCAACGTCATATCACGGGGTGCAGGTGTGAATTTGTTAAAGGTTTTTTTTTTTTTTAATGCAAAAACAAAAGACTTTAAACTTTACATCCACTTTAAGGGTGACACATTTTGAGATTATGATAGAAGAGAATTCCACTCACATAAATTCCAGTAAGAACATGCCTATCAAGATTTCCCAGGGAAACATCAAAGACCACAAAAAACAGGGCACCACAGTGACTAAGTGGTTAGAACTTCTGCCTAGCAGTATTAGGTTTGCTGGTTTCGAGTTCCAACCAGGATACTACCTATCTGAAGTTTGCATACTCTCCCTTTGCCTGTGTGGGTTTCCTCCGGGTACTGCGGTTTCCTCCCACACTCCTCCAAAGACATGCTGGTAGGTTTATTGGATCCTGTCTGAATTAGCCCTTTATGTGTAGGTATCAATGTCAGTTAGGGACCTTAGATTGTAAGCTACTTGAGGACAGGTAGTGATGTGAATGTACAAATAAAATAATACCAACTGTGCTGAAAAGAAAACCAGATCTAGGAGGAAAAGCTGCTGGCACAAATAGGTTTGAACAAAACCACAAATCAGTATTATGTCAAGGTGCAGCGCTGTATCCATACAATTAATATAAAAAAAATCTCAATATAAAAAAAGTCTCTGAAAATCAATCCTTAATCCGGTGCATGAAAAGACATGTGAAATGTGATCTCATATAGCAGAAAGCCTCCACAGACACCCACACAAACTGCCTCTTACCCTCCTGAGATGACCCCTATTATGGAGGTCTTTCTGGCCTGTGTGTGGGATTATCTTGATGGATGATACTGCTAGAAAGCCAGGGCAAACGTCCTTTAGATCTCATAAAAGGTCCCCAAGCTGTTATATCCGCCAACACCGTTACACTCGTTACCACCGTCACCGATAAATAATAGCTGAAACTGCATCAATAGGTATTTTCCTTGTATGATTTTATTTTTGTTTTAGTTTCCCTGTATGGGGGTTTTTATTCTAAGATATTACCTTACTATGTTACGGCCTTTTTAAGGTATAATTCTTGCTATATTTGAGGATCTTTGACTCTCCTGGCCACAGCAAGGGGATGATAACCATTTCTATTTAATATTTAAGAATAAACGTTTTTTTGACCCTGTAATATAATGTAATTTGTGTTGTCACTGTGAGCTGCGGTCTGTTTCTTTACCACAAAATGGAGCCCGATATAGAATGCGATGTCTTGCTATATACATCGGAGTTTCTATTTAGATAGTGTGGATGAGTTTTATTTCCTTCCCCTATTTCTAAAAAAAATTTTTTTATTCTTCATAATTTTTAGACTTAATTTTATACATTGGCGTCAGCCAATTTGTAACATCAATGTTTGTATTAACTATGTTAAATGGTCTTGGGCGTATTTCTTGGATGGAGGGTAGAGGGCACGTCAGGTATAATTTCCGGTATTTGGAGCGCAAGCAGAGGGCTGGCCCCAGTGGGATAAAGGCCGTGACTCACTCCTCTTCCTGTTTGACATCAGGTGACCCTCCCTCGTCCAATGTGGTTCGCCTTCGCTCGGCTTTATATTTGAAGGCATGTCACACGCTGGCCACACCCCAGACGACGTCAGTGAAGAGAGAAATGCGTCGGATGGAGCCAGTCAGCGTGACTTTATCGCATTCTAGAGTTGGTTTGAAACAGACCGCAACTTGTTTCAATGCTTATGAACACAAGACGCATGTGAGTGCATTACCTTTTTTATCTAATAAATTGTTATGAACGTACTACACTATCAGTATTCGGTCTCTTATCGGTGGTGACGGTGTTAACGAGTGTAACGGTGTTGGCAGATATAACAGCCTGGGGACCTTTTATGAGATCTAAAGGACGTTTGCCCTGGCTTTTTAGCAGTATCATCCATCAAGATAATCCCACACACAGGCCAGAAAGGCCTCCGTAATAGTGGTCATCTCAGGAGGGTAAGAGGCAGTTTGTGTGGGTGTCGGTGGAGACTTTCTGCTATATGAGATCACCTTTCACATATCTTTTCATGCACCGGATTAAGGATTGATTTTCAGAGACTTTTTTATATTGAGATTTTTTTTATATTGATTGTATGAATACAGCGCTGCACCTTGCCATAATAGTGATATTAAATACATCAAGGGGGTGAATAAGGTTCAGGAGGGCAGTCTTTTCAATATGAAACCAAAATCAAGAACACGGGGACATGACCTCAAACTAACTGGGGGGAAGTTCAAAACTAATCTTAGAAAGTATTATTTTACTGAAAGGGTGGTTGATGATTGGAATAAACTACCAACAGAAGTTGTGAGACAGTCAACAGTAAATGGCTTTAAACATGCTTGGGATAAACATAAATCCATAGTCAAACAACAAGGTTAATGTAAAAAAAAAAAAATAAATAAAAAGGGGCAGACTCGATGGACTACTCAGTCTTTTTCTGCCGTCACTTTTCTATGTTTCTATGTTTCTATGATGTGAATGTATAATGTAAGCTCCAACGAGCAGAGCCCTCTGATTCCTCCTGTATTGAAGTGTATTGTTATTGTACTGTCTGCCATCATGTTGTAAACTGCGCAAACTGTTGGCGCTATATAAATTCTGTATAATAATAATAATATATATGTCAAGCTCCGCGTAAATTGACAGCACTATTTAAGTACCTGTAATAGTAACGTATTAAATAAGAAAGCTTTAATAAAATCATGTTCGGTCACAGAGGCCAGTTACAGGAACTTACTACTTTCCAAACAAGTTAGTTTAGCATTTTTTTTTTTGTGCATTTATGTTCTATCACAGTCTTTCTCAACCTTTTCAACACCGAGGAACCCTTGAAATAATTCTCCAGTCTCGGGGAACCCCTACTAAAGACTAAAAATCTACAACTCATGATACATTTGTGTGATGGTCATTGGGAAGAATGCTCCTTACACTTGTGGTCATTGGGAAGAATTACCCCCTTACAGATCGCTAAAAAGATCAATGGTATCATTGGGAATTTATCTGAGAGGTAAAAATTGATCATTGCTCAAGGAACCCCTAGCAACCTCTGGAGGAACCCTGGGGTTCCACGGAACCCTGGTTGAGAAACCCTGTTCTATCACAAGAGGAAATGTATCATAATTGGAGCAGCCAGAATCTCCAGAAAGCTGGAGAAGCTGTTCATAGTAACCAATCAGCTTTTTTTTCAGCTTGTTGAGTTAAAAGGAAAACCTACCTACATGTACCTTGTTTTTTCACCTGATGTGGATTGATCTTGTAGTTTTATGGTGCCATTTGTTGCCCTGTGTGCACAGCTTATAGCAGTGATGGCGAACCTTGGCACCCCAGATGTTTTGGAACTACATTTCCCATGATAATCATGCACTCTGCAGTGTAGTGGAGTATCATGGGAAATGTAGTTCCACAACAAATGGGGTGCCAAGGTTCGCCATCACTGGCCTATAGTATAGAAAATCTTCACATTCCAGTGCAAGAAATGTATGTTTGTTTGAAACATGAGGAATGCAGCATGGCACTGTACAGGTTATTGCATGACCTCTGTCTGTAGCCTGACTACTCCCACTTCCTGTGAAGAAACTATATATCCCACAATCCCTGGGTCTCTCATCCTAGTGCTCTACAGGTAAAAGCTATTGACAATGCTTGAAGAGATGTGTTTGTTTCATCACATTAGCACTCATATTTGTGATGCAACATAGAGAAATGACTGGGCATGCACTGGATGCTATGTGACCCAGAACAGGAAGCATACCTCCCAACTTTCTGAGATGGGAACGAGGGACACCTATAAGCAAAAGTATGTAGGCATAGGACACACCCCCTGCCATGCCCCCTTAAAGGAGAATTATACAAAAAAAATTATTTAAACCCACAAGTGCTTTTTTTTTACCACAACTATTCCTTTATGTTAGCTTTTTAAATGTACAAATGTAGCAATTTAGTAATTGGATGAAAGGTTTAGCATTGCAAAACACTTTTTGATAGATAAATAGTGCATTTTATATACAGGTATATGCATCAGACCAAAATGAGGGACAAATGAAGAGCAATGAGGGACAGAGGAACATTGTTCCAAATCAGGGACAGTCCCTTGAAATCAGGGACAGTTGGGAGCTATGTGGAAGTTGCTTGTCCTTTTAGCAAATAATGACAAGTTAGGTGGATTAATGCATGGACAAATGATTCACCAGGATACTACAAACTGCAGCCACAACATATGAGCCCATCATCACATGGTAAGGCAAACAAACAACACAGAGAATCTAAGGAGATTCCATTTTCTGCACATACAAATGTACATGTGAGCAGAGGATAGAATCAATTTTAGTATTACCTTTTTATAACAAAGTGGATATCATTACTAAATTCCAGTATCCTCCTGAGTTTCGTGATTCCAAAGCAGTTTGGACGTCGAAATGAAACCCCATCAGGAAGGCCCATAACGAAAAGGTCATCTGGATACATCAAGAACTTGGAATATGGCACTTTGACAGGATGAGAAGCCCCGATTGCTTTAGCTGCATTTCAGTAACGTCACAAGAAGAAAAAGATGAATATTTATCTTATTTTAAAAATAATACCATTAAAAGTGCATCAGTTCAAACACTAAATAAAAAACAAGATTTAATTCAGATTTGTATATGTTAAAAATCCTTGCGTATATTTCAATATGGAGAGTATACAAATACCTAATTCTGTCTTTATATTTTCCTTCTGTATTCCCAGACTGTAAGAGGAAGGCTAACACCATGAGAAAAATGATTCTCTGTTTCACTTCATAGTGCCGTCAGTCTAACACTGGGAGCTTGCTGACAGGAGCAAGCATTTTGAAGACATCCTTGGTGTGACAAATTCATTGTCGAATCAGCAAGCTGATTGCTGGCCATTAACTTAGCTGTATTACTTGCAGTAGAGATAAGTAAGATTGCAGACTTGCAATGCTGAATGGCAGGGATACAAATACTATATATTCAGAGATATCACTTCTGTAAAGGGTATGAGAGTAAATATTCTAGACTGTATGAATATCTGTAAAGATGGATAGTTTTAAAAATATAAAAATTTTGGAAGAAAAGTTAGAGAACCACGACATTTAGTGGCATTACGAGAAGACTGCATATGAATATGCACAATAAACATGCTACTATATAACATATTTGTAAAAGTACTGCTGGTACCAACTTACCAGTTCCAAACAATTAGCTGTGGAAACCAATGGCTTTTGTACCAAGGCATAGTGCAACAGGCTCTATAAATATATTTCCAGAGTATTTCAAGTATGGCCAAAGCTTTTTTGTGGGTCACAGGAGTGCACTTACTTCTGCATTCCAGTGACTCAGATTCAGCCGACCGTCGGCTAAAGCCCGCTGTTGGCTGAAGTCACAGAGCCGGTCCAGACTCAGCCTCTTAGCTTGCTGCTGAGAACATGAGCCAGCCGCTCCCACCGCCCCCACAATCCCATGCTCCAATGAGCGTTTGATTGGCAGTCACTGCTCTATTAAGACTGAGAACTAAGCGATCAGTGATCATGTGATCACTCAGTTCTTGGGCTTAGAGCTGGCAGGGGAAAGCTGCAGCATCGGATCAATGATTCAGCCACAATAAGTGAGTATATATGTTTTTTTGTTTTTCTTTTAAATCCCGCATTTCTTCCATAATCATCTTATCTGTATGCTCCCTCACTAAGGCCCCTTTTACACTGTCGCGACTTCAAAGTCGTGTGATTTAGATGTGATTTTGACGCGGTTTCAGGGAATGTGTGTACAAACTTGAGGTCTATGGACCTCAAATCGCATGAAAGTCAGACCAAAGTAGTGCAGGGACTACTTTGAAATCAGCACGACTTGAAGTCGTACATATATGAATTGTTGTTATTGGAAATCACGGGGAACGATGTGTCATGCAACTTTGTAGTCTAAAGTCGCAGGACAAGTCGCACAAGTGTGAAAGGGGCCTAAAGCTGATGTAGTATGTGAATAAATTGTACTTTCTTTCTTACCATATTTTTTGTTGAACAAGTTCTCTACTCTTTTTCTTAATTGTCTGATTATGTCTCCAATCCCTTTTTGCAACAATAAAAAGAAAAAATAGATAAATCACAATTGGTTCATCATATGCTTCAAGTTTATGTTTGTGGTAAAGAGTGCAGTAAACCTAAAATGTGTGAACACTAGGGTATCATCCTGATATAGTAGCAAAAGGACAGACAGTATTTTGGAACTTTGAATATACCCCAGTGTGCACACTTTCCACGCAAAAAGAAAAATAATTTTCCTATATCATACAGTTTGTATAAAAATATTTTTTTATTTCATACAATATAAAAACACATATTGTTGTCTGTGAAATACATTACAAAGATAAGCATATTAAATCTTCTGAGAAGGTCAACGCGTTTCGCGGATCATCCGCTTCATCAAGACCAACAGAATTGGGTGTATTGAAAACAAGTAAATCCCAGACAGTTAAAAACAAATCTACAATAAAGCAAAAAGGGGAAAAAATATAAGCAACAGTAAAAAAATATTCAGATACATGCGATAACCTGATTTGTACCAACAATTCATGAATAGGCTGTATTTTTTTACTGTTGCTTATATTTTTTTCCCTTTTTGCTTTATTGTAGATTTGTTTTTAACTGTTTGTGATTTACTTGTTTTCAATACACCCAATTCTTTTGGAATAAATGCTGATCATTGCAACTACCCCTGTGAGTGGTAAATGGGCTGCCTCAACCCTCTAACTGCTACATCTGCATGACAGCTTCTTCTGTTGAAAAAAAAAAATCAGACTTACTGGCTAGATCACCAAGGGAAAATAATAGAAAGAACGCCTAAAAAGAAAACTAATGCAGACACCACATCTAAGAATTGGTAAGCTGCAATATATGAAATTTCTTTTGGTTTTAATCCTTTTGCTGCCAGGTCCAACATTCCTTTTTCTGCACTGCTTCTACTGGCCAGGTCCATAGCACAGACTCTGCTGATCCAACCGATAGCTCTGATTTGCAGCTGACAAGCCAATGATCAGAGCTACTCACCGAACATCGCCACACCTCTGCCGCAGCTTCTCTGCCTTGTGCATCCTACTTCTCCACCCCCAATCTGTGGTTGACAGCTAAAATAGCCAGCAACCCCCCCTTCTTATGTCCCTTTTGCCTGCTGCTTCATTCTCCTCAGCACTGATCCCCCCCCCCCAAACTCCCACTTCCTGGGGCTACCCTGCTGGCTTCTCCTCCTGTCCCCGCACACTGGCTTCAGGAGCTGCAGGGGAGCCACTGGGGCTTTAAAAATATTCAAATGTGTCCCCCTGCCACACGCACCACCCAGCAATAGACTCTCCTTACTGATCCACCAACACCCCTGCACACAGTGCTGCTGGCCGGCTTTTCCTCCTCCCCCTGCTGCTGGCTGCAGCTGCTGCTGAGGTGAGAGCTCAGTGTCAGGATGAAGCATGGAGGGGATTGCGGTAAAAATATGTTTACCAGCCCCCTTAATAACCTGCATGAACATAGTGAGTGATCGGTACAGATTTCTTATTATGTTATTTATTATTATTAAACAGGATTTATATAGTGCCAAAAGTTCACGCAGAGCTTTACAACATGGGGCCATACAGTACAATTAGGCCTCATGCACGCTACAGCTGCTAAACTGAAGTTTAGGAGCAGTTGGGCATTTTTTCCAGCAGCCCCTGAACTCTCCCCTATGTTATCTTATGTGTACATGTACACTCAGTTGTATTTTAGGGCTGGTTCACACATAGGTGATCCAACTTCAGGGGCAACTTTGCCAGGCAACTTCAAACTCGACTATGCCAGGTGACTGTGGCCAATCAGAAAAGGGAGGGAGGGAGGGGTTGCCTGGGTAATGCGTCGGGAGTACCTTGGTAAATTCTTTTCTTTTTCCTGAAAAGTCACTTCAATAAAGATGGGGATCCGACTTGGAGGCGACTTCCATTGAATTCTATGGGCACAAGTCAGATCGAAGTCACCTTGAAGTAGTACAGGAACCTTTTTTGAAGTCGAAACGATCCCCGCCATTACCAGTAAAAATAATTAAAAAAATGAAAAATCCCTAAATCTATCCCATGGTTTGTAGACGCTATAACTTTTGCGCAAACCAATCAATAAACGCTTATTGGAATTTTTTTTACCAATAATATGTAGAATACATATTGGCCTAAATTGATGAAGACATTTTTTTTTTATATGTATTATAGCAGAAAGTAAAAAATATTGGGTTTTTTTCAAAATTGTTTTTTTTATTTGTTTATAGCACAAAAAATTAAAACCACCAGGTAATCAAATACCACCAAAAGAAAGCTCTATTTGTGGGGAAAAAAAGGCATCAATTTTATTTGGGTACAAAGTCGCATGTCCTGTGCAATTGTCAGTTAAAGTAACACAGCGCCGTATCACAAAAAATGGCCTGGTCATTAACCACTTCAGCCCAGGAAGGTTTTTATTTTTTGTGCTATAAACAAAAAAAGGCGACAATTTTGAAAAAAATAATATTTTTTACTTTTTGCTATAATACATATCCAAAAAACAAAAATATAAAAAAAAACTAATTTATTCATCGGTTTAGGCCAATATATATTATTCTACATATTTTTGGTAAAACAAAGTCGCAATAGGCGTATATTTTTTGGTTTGTGCAAAAGTTTTTGCGTCTACAAACTACGGGATAGATTTATGGAGTTTTATTTTATTATTGTTTTTACTAGTAATGGCGGTGATCTGCGATTTTCAGTGGGACTGCGACATTGCGGTGGACAAATTTATTCATCAGTTTAGGCCAAAATGTATTCTACATATTTTTGGTAAATAAAATTGCAAAAAGTGTTTATTGATTGGTTTACGCAACAGTTATCACGTCTACAAACTATGAGAATTGATTTATGGCATTTTTATTATTATTATTTTTTTTTACTTGAAATGGCGGTGATCTGCGATTTTTATCAGGACTGTTATATTGCAATGGACAGATTGGACACTTTTAACACTTTTTTGGGACCACTGACATTCATACAGCGATCCGAGCTAAAAATAGCCATTGATTACTGTATAAATGTCACTGGCAGGGAAGGGGTTAACCTGCAGGGGGCGATCAAGGGGTTAAATGTGTTCCCTTACTGTGTTCTAAGTGTGTGGGGGCTGGGCTGGCCGGGGCATGACAGATCTAACTAATCCAGATTACAGGGATCAGTAGATCACTGTCATGTCCCCTGACAGAACGGGAAACCGCCGTGTTTACATCGGCGGTTCCCCGTTCTGCCTCTGTAGCAGGCGATCGCGGGTTACTGATGGACATCAAGTCCACCCAACCCGCAGCCCCACTTGCGCAGCGTGCGGCGGGCACGAGAGCGAGCCGTTGGCGGCGCGCACCCGCCCACAACTGCGGCTGCTCCTTTGCTTCATTAATTGTATGCGACACAGTCGGCAAGTGGTTAAGGGGGTAAACCCCTTAGGGGCTGAAGTGGTTAAGGGCAGAAAACAACAATGCATAAATTCACAAAAACGTATGTTTAACAGCAGCAGTGTGCATGAGGCCTTAGTAGGATTTTTGCAGGAATTTTGTAAATTTTGCCATGTATGTATCCACTAATATTGATTTTAGTGTGTTTTTAGTGAAAATATTGTTTTGATAAACAATTGCGTAAATGTCACAGGGCTTAAAAAAATCAGTAGCACCTCCTTTTATTCTACTGCTCCTATGCTGTCCAAAAATGTATGTTTTTGGTCTTTCATGAACTCTGAAAACTGTAAGGATGAAATTAAAAAGCAATGGAAAAATTGTAAAAATGGTCTGGCCGCATGAATTTAAATGTAGAGTGTAAGGCCTGGCAGCAAACAGGTTAATACCACTTTAAAAGGGATGTAGACTACTCTGCCTATATTTTCTTTCTTTATTAAACTCAGGGCTAAAAATAAGTAAAAGTATAATAAAAAGTTGTATATGCAACTCCATATTTGAGAAACAGCCAGCAGATGTACTGTAGCTCTAGACTTGTTTTAATGTGTTTAATCTTGGCTTGTTGTTTACAGAGCTTAATAACTAAAGCTCAATTTCTACAGTTGAATGAATGAGTCAAGAGCGTGACATCCCTCTTACCCACTTCCTTTTCTGCTATGTTGGTGCACCATTAGGCCTCATACACACGGACGTTTCTTAAAAAATAAACAAAACGTCGGGCCTGACCCCAAGGAAAAAAAAATTGGCGTTTTTCGGCGTTATGCATCGGCGTTAGTGAGCGTCGCCGTCAATAGGCGTTTTTTTAAAAAATAATCAGCCCTCTGCTATTTTTCAACCTAAAAACGTTGGCGTCAAAAAACGCCAGTTAACGCCAGTACGGCGTTAGTGATCGTTTTCCGGCGTTGGCATCAAAAAACGCCAAAACATTACAGCCACAGTACACGCTGGCCATGGGTTCTAGTTACAGCTCACTAACCCAGTCGCCATCTACAGCTCAAAAACGTCAGCGTTTTTATGGGGCCATTGACTAACATGGAGAGCTGCAAAAAACGCCAGAAAATGCCGGCGTCAAAAAACGTCCGTGTGTATGAGGCCTTATAGTTCTAAAATAAATGTTATTTCATTATTATTTTTTATTTTTATTATTTGAGTTCCAACTGGCCAAATATATAGTATTTCTACTCAGCAGTCACCTGTCCCAAGTATACCTATGATTAGGACCTCTTGAATGTTTTTATCTTGTATCTAAAAGCAGTATGAACAGAATTACCATCTATGGGTTTCTCTGCATTCCCGGAGTTCATAGAAGGCCCTTTGTCTGAAACTATAATCAAATGGAACTGCATTAGACGAAATCAATACAAAGACTTACAGTAAGCCTATAACAGAAAAGCAGCCATGTAAAGGAAGAGTCATATGAAAACTTGACCTAAAGATACTGAGTGCACAACTACAAATTCTATTTATTATTAGCTATTTGTGTCTATAAAGGTTTTCAGTCATCCATGTTATGGGCTAGTGGTAGTAAATCACACAAAACCTGCTGGTTATTCTTGAAATAACCAGTCACACTAGTCATCCTTTTTAATTTATCTAAAGCCAGATAGTTTCCAGATTTAAACTCTTAGCCTAGGGCTTCACATCCAATTTTGAGTAGCAAAATCACACAAGAGATCAATGTATTTGTTATCTATTTCCTACTTCTCCACAGACTTGAATAAGGTGATAACAAATTAATCCAGTGGTGGTCACCTGAGCAAATATAGGGGGCCTCGATTGTGCCCCCCTACATATTTGAGGGGCTGCACAATAGCTTTATTTTTTTTTTAATTCTATTCATGGAGCTGAACTCCAGACAGTAGCCCAACAATCCCCTGCAGTAGCAGTTCATAGCACATTTTGCTCTATGATTATGTTTGTATCCTCTGAGGTTATTAACTACCCATGTAGCCTCAACCTTATGAGTATTTCACTCACCATAATCCAATTATTATGTCATGGACATGAGAAGGGTGGAAACTGGAGTGCATAACTTGGAGTGATAGTTGATAAACATGCATTTGAGTTAACCATGAGTTAAATAAGAGACTTGAGGACTTGTCCTTTACTTGCAGTAATGAAACAAAAATTGCAGATCTAGTAAATAAAGTGCAGAAAAAGTCCACTTTGAAGTGATAAGCAATCATAAGTTTGTGCAACCATATGATAGTCCATATAATAGTGGGTGCTAACATACTTTTTAGGTGGAAATATGGTAGAAATGGCCACTCACCAGACAGAAGCAAACAACTCACATGTAATGTTGTGTCTGGTGAGTGGCCATTTCTACCATATTTGCACCTAAGAAGTACGTTAGCACCCACTATTATATGGACTATCATATGGTTACACAAATTTATGATTGATTTATCACTTTTTCTGCACTGTATATTGCTGATCATCAGTTGTTTTGTATTTACTATCTACAATTTTTTGTTTTATTATTTTACTGGTGGGGGTGTGTTTTTCCTCAATTGCTAGCAGCTCCAGTTATAACTAGCGCTGATCTTCTCTTTTTTCTTTTGATATCTTTACTTCGATGAGTTAGCCCTACTATGTTAGAGGTTAAATTAATTTTATTAATAGGGCAATTTTTAATAACAAGCAATCAAGACACAACAGTAAAAAAAGGAGACAATAAGTCAACAACAATGGCTATTGCCCATAGCTTGACATATATAAAACATAGACATACAATGTAGAACACTAGTTGTGTCACACTAGATGAACCAGGCGTAATATATCAGCTAATATGGTCCAAAATGCAAATGACAAGAAGAAATGTTAAATTAATAACAAAACATGAACCAAAATGGAGAACATTATAAAGTGCAACCTAGGGTCAGCCCAGTGCATTATAAATAAACAAAATTAACCACTTTGTAGAAAAAAGGGAGAAGAGGGAAACATAGAGGAAAAAAAAAAAAGAAGGAAAAGGGAAAGATGAGAGTAGGAATATGGGTGGGAGCAGGGATGGTGTTCCAAGGATGATAAGTCGATTAGGACCTGTCAAATCAAGAGAGGTGTCACTATAGCAAATGTAGAACATAAAAAGGGGAGAGAGACGGTGGGAGGAGTATCAAGGGTGTGGTGTCCAAAATGAAGCTCTACTGTGTTAGACTATGTACTTCTCAGTACATAGTTATTCTGTTTTACTACTGTACAGATCACTTTACATGGTTAAATACAACAAACAAGTATCTATATATATGTGTTTCTAAGTGTTCTATGGTCATTTATATATTGTATCATGTTGATGATTTTCATTTACCTGCTCCTGTATCCAGCACAAATGTGGTGTTATCTGGATTCACTGGACTCTTCAGACAGTCAGTTAATCCCTCTGCATTAAACAGATAGAAAAAAATTGGTATCTATTAAAAAAGTAGTAGGAAAGAGATAACGGAAATCTTTAAAATTAAAGTCGAACTAACGGCATATAGTTTTTCATTTAGGATAGAGTAAGGGACAGGGGAGGGTTGGCAGCCTTAGGCTTGGGGGGCAAGTCCAGTAGAGTGGCCCACTGAACCACTGAATCAGCTCACCATCCATGCCCACCTGGTTTTATAATAGATATTGATGTTATGAAGCAAGACAAATATGATACAATGTGGCAACATAATTTACTGTTAATAGCAACAAAGGAGGTGCAGCCTCATTAGTGCCCATCAATGCAGCCTGATCAGTGCACATCAATGCAGCCTCATCAGTACCCTGCAGCCTCATCAGTGCCCATCAATGCAGCCTGATCAGTGCACATCAATGCAGCCTCATCAGTACCCTGCAGCCTCATCAGTGCCCATCAATGCAGCCTCACCAGTGCCTATCCAACGCAGCCTGCAATGCAGAAAGAGGAGAGCTGCCGGATTACAGAGCGGGTATCTCCTGCTTACCTGGCATGGATGCTGTCATACGAAGTCCCGCCTTCTGGACTGGCTCCTATAATAGACATCATCCATGGTAGGGCCGGCCCTGGGCGACCCCCTCTGCTTGCAGTTAGTTGGCGGCCGTGCCCATGGCCGCTACTTCCTCCACAAAAAGAAAATATTGTCAGTGGGCAACGGCCGCCAGCCATTTCGAATGTAAGTTTGGGTGGCCTGGGGGGCAATTGCCACCCTGCCTCCTGGCCCAGCCCTCCCCTGGTAAGGGAGGTCTATAACACCTCTCAGGTTTTTTTTTTAGCCATCAATGTCCCATTGGGGAAATTCCCATTTACTTCCTGTCTCATGGCGAAAACAGGGATTGAGAGGAAATCCCTGCAAAGTGAAGGAATGCCTGGTCATCACTAGTGCTAATGCCCCCATTGGATAGAGAGGGTGAATCTCTCTAACAGGGGTACAGAGAGCAAAAAAAAAATATTTTTTTTTTTAGAATAGCCACATAAATAAGATACCTCTCCGTGACTATACTCTGCCTGGATTGCTGCTGTTTACAAATCTAGGATTCATCTATCCTAGATACTACACACAACACTTTTTTCTGCTGCTGTGACTGAGTTCCACCTCTCATATAGTGAACGGATGCAGTCATATACATGTCCACTTCTCTCCCCTCATCCAGTCACAAAAGCCTTGTATTCTTTTTACAGAATGCAAGGTATTCTGTGCATGGTCAGGGAGAGTTCCTGTTAACCCACCCTTCCTTTCCCATTTTAAATATATAAAATAAAGGGAATAGAGGAACTCAGCTATGGGAAAAGACTACAAGCATTGATCGTATTCTCTCTGGAGAAGAGACGCTTGAGAGGGGATATGATATCAATGTACAAATAACGTACTGGCGACCCTTGCATAGGGAAAAAACTTCAAAGAGAAGCGGTTTAACCTTAAACTGCATAGAGGGTTCTTTACTGTCAGAGCAGGAGCAGTAAGGCTGTGGAATTCTCTTCCACAACCAGTGTTTTCAGTAGGGAGCATCAATAGTTTCTGGTTTTGCATTGGCTCCTGGGAGATATTGATCAGCTTGGCATGGCACTGCTCCCGTTTTGCATTGGTGTCTATGGAAAATATTGGTCAGTTTGGTATGGCTGTGCCATGCCAAGGTGACCAAGATTGCACAGCACTGCACATGCGTGAGATTGCCAGGTGCATTCTGGGTAGCCAGCATGCACGGGATCCAGGAAGACGGACACTGGAGATGGCCGTGCTGTGCAGGAACTTCACAAAGTAAGAAAACGATTCTGCACAAATAGAAAACTGGGCATAGTTTACAGCATACCTTTGTTACATTGCACGAGGCACGAGTAGTCTAGGGGTATTTTTATCTTAAAAGTCATATTTCGGCCGGAACACTTAAGATAAACTTTGCTACACCATGTCTGCTTGGCGCCTTTCTTTCCTTCCCCTCTTTTATTGCAGATTGTGTATCCTCAGCCCACATTAAAAGGCCGCCTTGCACAAACTGATAGTGTCAGCCAGTTACTGATTCATAGACTTTTTATTTCTAACCTCTGGGAGTACACCACCTTTGTGAAAAAAAAAAAAAATATATATATATACATATATATATATATATATATATATATATATATATATATACACACAATACTGAACATGTTCCTATATTTATGGTATTGACACAGGGTTAGCACTATTTTAGTGTGTTTTTTTCTGTGTGAGCATTGGTTGTTACTCTAAGCTGCTCTTCTAATTAACTACAAATATGTCCGCGTCTCTTTATCTCCATTATAAAGGGGCAGGGCAAGGATAGCTAAAAAGTAAATTATCGGACGACAGATCATCCGTTTTTTTTTTTTGCATGCTAATCTCAGATCGCACCTGAAGAGTTTACTAAAGTCCCAAAAGTTCTCGTACGACAGAATAAAAATTCGGAAGTGATGTAATGTGTTGTAGTGTATTTGTATTGCATTTTCGAACGACAACTGTACTGACTAAATGAAAATCGTACACTCTGGCATCGTACGGAAATTTTTTTCGTGCATGTCCGATCGGATAATATCGGATGAACTGTCATGATCGGCTCTTGAAAGCTCTGTACTAATGATCCGATTATCGTATGAACGCTTCGAAAGCGGTATTTTTCGTACAATTTTCTGATCGTGTGTATGGGGCTTAACCACTTTCCTACCGCCGTATGTAGAATGACGGGCGGGAAGTGGTTCTGTTATCCTGACTGGGAGTCATATGACGTCCAGCAGGATAACAAGCCGGCACTCGCGGGGCTGCACAGCGCGGCGATCGGTGGTGTGTCATTCTGACACACCGCATCTTCAATCGTAGTAAATAGCTTCTTTCAGAAGCTCTTTACCACATAATCAGATGTGACGAATCACAGCTGAACACAGTGTAAATAGGAAGAGGCGCATAACGACTTTTCCTCTACTCACGTCTGCAGACGCGACTAGATGAGAGTCGATCGGCGGCTCTCCTGACAGGGGGAATCTGCACTGATTGTTTATCAGTGCAGCCCCCCCCCAGGGATCGCCACCTGGGACAAACAGGGAGCCCACTCAGGACCACCAGGGAGCCCACCCTGACCACCAGGGAGCCCACCCTAGACCACCAGGTAAGGGGCACAATGCCCAACATGGATGATGCCTATTTCAGATGCCACCCTGCCACCCAGAACCACCAGGGAATGTGCAACTAACAGTGCCCTTTATCAGTGCCACCTATCAGTGCCCACCAGTGCCACATATCAGTGCCCATCAGTGCCACTTATCAGTGCCCATCAGTGCCGCCTATGAGTGCCCATCAGTGCCGCTTATCAGTGCTTGTCAGTGCTGCATATCAGTGCCACCTATCAGTGCCCCTCAGTGCTGCTTATTAGTGCCCATCAGTGCTGCATATAAGTGCCTCATCATCAGTGCCAATCAGTACTACCTCATCAGTGCCTTTCAGTGCAGACTCATCATTGCCCATCAGTGATGGAGAAAATGTACTTATTTACAAAGTTTTGTGACAGAAATAGAAAAACGTTTTTTTTTTTCTAAATTTTCGGTCTTTTCTTTTTAGCGCAAAAAATAAAAACCGCAGAAGTGATCAGATACCACCAAAAGAAAGCTCTATTTGTGGGAACAAAGTGATAAAAATGTTGTTTGGGTACAGTGTTGCATGACCACACAACTGCCATTCAAAATGCGACAGCACTGAAAGCTGAAAATTGGTTTGGGCGGGAAGGGGGTTAAGTGCCTGGTATTGAAGTGGTTAAGGACTGTAAACTGCACTATATTACATTTTTGTTCTTGGGTGTAGTTATCTTTTAACCACTTGACCTCCGGAAGATTTACCTCCTTCATGACCAGGCCATATTTTGCGATACGGTACTGCATTATTTTAACTGACAATTGCGTGGTCATGAAAACGCTGTATCAAAATAGTTTGTGGCCTTTTTTCCCACACATAGAGCTTTCTTTTGGTGGTATTTGATCATCTCTTTTTTCTTTTCTTTTTTGAGCTAAAAAAAAAAAAAAACAATAATTTTGAATATATATATATATATATATAT
>BLSH010541795.1:297265-324659 GCA_018402905.1 Glandirana rugosa
CGCTGCAGTGAGCGGTGATATACCGCTCCTCCACCGCCCCCGCCCATTGAAAACAAATTATTCCTTTATTTACATACTTATCCATTGAATCCATTTATCAATTTAACCTTGCTACAATGCAAACATGATATATTTATAGTAATAATGATTTTAAGTTGCGGTATTTATAAGTAAACTATGTTTACAATATATTCTTTTATACTGTATTTGTGTCTGCTCTTTGTATTTTACATGCATAGTTACCCTCTGCTACACCCTAACCATTAAGTAACAGTCCCTCTCTTGCTTATCTCACATACTCCCCTAGAATATGCTTTATGCCCCTTTAGGTCAACTGTGTTGTATTTCCCCCTTTCCAACCCCAGTTGAATAGCCAACTTCAAGTATCAGACAATTACACATCAGACTGACTAGCAGTTCTGCTTTAGGTACTATATGGAGTCAGGGCAGGTGAACTATAAATAGAAACGGAAAGTATACTATGGCAGCAAACTGAACCACGGCCGTCTCTCCTTCTCTTCTATTTACCCAGCAAATTGACGACCAAGATTTTTTTCCAGCAGTTTTGTGTGTCATGATGACAACTGCCCCCCGGGCAGCTCCGCCTGCCCCTATACTACCCTAGCCTGTCTATATACTACCATAACCTGTCTATTTACTACCCCAGACTGTCTATTTACTACCCCACCCTGCCCCTATACTGCCCTAGGCTTCCCCTATCCTGCCCTAGCTTGCCCATATACTACCCCAGCCTGCCCTAGCCTGTTCATATACCACACTAGCCTGTCTATTTACTACCCTAACCTGTCTATTTACTAACCCAGCCTACCCCTATAAAGCCCTAGCCTGCCTCTCTAGCGCCCTAGCGTGCACATATACTACCTTAGCCTGTCCATATACCGCCCAAGCCTGTCCATATACCACCCTAGCCTGGCTCTATTCAGCTGTTGCAATTCACAGTGCCATAATGACAGAGCTCACCTCCGATCACCGCACTCACTGGTACACAGCACTCAGGCTCAGCAGAGAGAGAGAACACACAGTGCAGAGCAGCAGATACACTCTTCAGCTTATCCTCTCTGCCATTCACAGTGCTATGCTCCGAGACATAACTTCCGAGCCCCGCACTCACCGCTACCATGTGCTCGGGCTCAGCACTGCCAGCTCCGTGCCCATCCACTCCCAGCCTCACATCCTGGTCCCAGGTCCTAGTCACAGTTGGTCTCTGTCCCCAACACAGTGAGCCAGCTGGAAAAGAAGAAGTGACGCCACGGTGCCGAAAAAGCACCGCCCAGTCGTCCTCCGGCCCGGCCAATGAAAAAAATGACAGGAGCCAGGCACAAATCACTGGAGAGTGAGGTGTGCATTGTTTGCGCCCCAAGCACGCCCTAAACGCAGGCAAATCAGCTTCCCAGCGTGCAATCAGCCTGCGTGCAACACCTCTTAAAGTGACCACTTTTCTTTTTCAAAAGCTTGGGGGGACGGTGCCATGCGCCCCCTATTGATGGGCCACCACTGATTCATAAGACTCCTGAACAGTGGCAGCTGGTCCTTAATATTTTGGGGGGGGCAAACCAACGACACCCCCCCATGGGAGGCGACAGTAGGTGACACCCCCCTGCGGGAGACAGACGGGTAGACGGCGATCACTCAAGACTCATCCTAAGACTCCCTGGCCAATCGGGTCTCAGGACCTGCTTCCTGTTTGGCCGAAAGGAGAATCAGGAAGACAATAGTGAATATTAATTCGCTATTGTTACACAACTGGGTGGGCTCAGGGTGCAGTGCTCTGTGCCCCAAGTCCACCCTTTTTTGAAGCCAATTAGAGCCTCAGGCTCTAATCATGTGCTTCAAAAAGAAAAACCCCAGATTGAAATCCATGCGTCCGGCACCCTGCATGTAGATTAGGGGCCAGGCACATAGATTAGGGGGGCAGCACCCCTGCGCCCCTTATGGTCGGGCCGCCACTGCTCCTGAAGAAGCCATATCTTGGTGAAACATGTAGAGCTGAAGTTGCTGCATCATTGCACAAGCTGCACATTCTTCTGTGAAGGTTTTAACATCTATACCTTTATGGTGTTTTTAATGTTTTGTATACAATATAAAAATGTTTTTATACATTCTGAATGTTCAACTATGGAGTATTGATTTTGGCACCTTGAAAATCCTTATTTCTTGTAGGTTTGCAATTTGATAGCATATTTTATAGTTTGAGTTCCAAATGCCAAATGTTTCAGTGTTACATAAAAGAAAACTAAACATTAGGTGTAGATGCACATCAATGACTGAAATTTATACCTACCTACTCCCAAGCATATCCATGGTTGCACTCTTCTGGACATCAAAACCAGCCTCTTCTCCCAGGGAGTTGGAATCAGACTTTGATGTTTCTTTGGTAAATTTAGCACCTGGTTATGGTTATGTCAGTTGTATCATTCAGAACATTAACACTTCAAAGTGACAAGCCATCAGTACAAGAAATATTAGCTGTTGTAAAATAGCTATGGACTTTTTGGTCAAATGTGACTAAAGGAAGAGGTCCTTTGTGTACGCTACTACTTTCTAAAATGTGGTATATTGCTACCAACCTGCATTAGTAGACACCCCCGTTCATACAGGCCAGCCTGTACAAGAAGGGGCACAATGGTTTCCTTCAAAACTCAACAGAAGGGACAGACACTATAACAAAGATGGAGGGGAATTTTAATCAAGGCACAAACCAAGCCCACTTAATCTTCATTTTTGTGTTGGCCCCTTGTGTGCTATGTTCAGAACATTTCGGTTAGCAAGTGCACTGGCTTCTGTACAATCAGCTTGTGGAAATGGTGTGTCTTATAAATCAAGTCACTGGTAATGTACTACATTTTAGAGTACATGGGTGACTCTAAAGTGTACACAAAAGTTCACAAATGCTTTTAATAATTCTGTGATTGCAATATGTACAAACTCACTGCTGATAAAAGATGGCAGTCCTGGACATTGTTGCTATTATGTTAAAGTACAACTAAACTACTTCAGCTTTCTTTAACAGTTTTTGAGGATCCTATCCAAGCTGGAGGCTATAAACCTAAAAAAATGTATTTGTAAGAAATGTATTTATTAAAGAAATGCTGATTGTAAGATAAATTACATTCATACCATCTATCTACGTATTCTGGCTCTGCTGCTACATGCTGGATCATCAGTGTTAATATAAAAACACATCTGTTTATGAGCAGGTTTATTATGTTTTATGTAGATGTAGACAGATTTACATATATAGACTTTTAACAAAAAATACAGACATACACTTACCTTCGAAAATTCTCTGATCAAACATACTGGGCAAGGGAAAGAAATAAATATTTATTACATTTAGTTACCTCTGCAGCATGCAATTATGTCTTTTCATTTCTTACAGTATATTACCTTTTGATGTTAAAATGAATATTGTGCCGTTCTTCTAGGATTCGCTTGAGTTTTGGCACTCCATAAGTACATGGGCGCTTGAAAGGGATTTTATCGGGTATTCCGATTATCTCTACTGCTTCTGGATGGCAGGCAATCTTTCTGTACGGCACGGGCACCATGTGATCAAGGCCTAAAGCTTCAGCTAAAACAGAAAAAAAACGGAAGCATGAATGACAATAAGCACTGCTTTTAGCTGCTAACCACAATCAATACAGGTGACTACATGCTTGTAAGTACATTATATACATCAGCTGATCTTTGGCGCTTGTGTTTTCTGTGACATAATTGATTTTTAAAGCTGGAGAGGAGAAAAATGTGACAAAGTCTATAGCATTAACAGGAGTATTGTCACTCTCTCCTGTTCCATGCCTCCACCTCTGTGTGCAGCTGGCAGTTTCCAGCCAATCACAAAGGGGGCACTGTCTTAAAGTGGTTGCACTTGCAAAGTTCGAGCAACACGTCACCATGCTAGCAGCCTGACCCCCATGCGTCGACTTGAATGTTTCTATCCCTAGCGTTCCTACTACTCCCAGCTTGTTTCCTGTCTTCTTCCCAGTGTGCCCAAGCCTGCTCCCAGCCTTCTATCCCTCTGCATGTATCCTGCTCTGTCCCTTCCCACACTCCTACCTTCATTCCATCTTCATTCCTCTCCTTGGCTCTCTTTACTCCAGTTTGTTACTTGTAACTCTGCACCAGACCGTTTCTCCTGTGAGTTTCAGCCAACCTCATTAGCTGCACCTGTACAATCCTAGTCTGATCTCTTGTTTGTCTTAGGCCGGACATAGACGGTTCAAATTTTGGCCGGTTCAGTAGGAACTGGCCGAGATATGAACCATGTATGGGCAGGATGAATGTACCAAGTTGAGCAATCGATTAACTTGGGTACAACCAGCCTGCTGGATTCACTTGTATAATCACTGTCTTCCTCGCCCCCCCGCTGGGAGCAGACAATTGCTCGGCAGGAGGGTTTCCCCTGTCAGCACTGTCTGTGTTGATGGGGGAGTCCTTTCCTGCAACCCATTATTGCAGGAAAGGAATTTTCACCGTCTTTGGCCTACCTTAGTGCATTTCTCTGCCCTCTGGCTATTCCACTGTATACCCTGATGCCTTGTAAGTCCAGTGCTTCAGCACTGCAGCGGGGTTTCATCTGTTCTCAGTTGTGGCCTGCTTGGTGGGCCCGGAGCACTGCAACCTTATTACTATCTGCAGTGCAACATCTCCACTGTTAGGTGGCTTTGGTGAAGACCAAGAGACATCTTAGATTCTGTGCCTCTGCCCTTTTCAGGGTACCACAAAGTGAGCTGCCAGCTGCCAGTCCTCTGTATCCACTCTGTGGCTTTCTCTACCATCCACCAGCTGCTACACTAGGTTCTGGTCAGCGACTCCTCCCCTGGTAGGAGCAGTTTCTCAAGTTGTGCCAGGTATTTGAATTCATCTTCAACTATGTATATTTTGTTTGGCTACACTTAATCTAAAAACCATGAAAATACAAGAAATGAGCAGATATTATGTGAGTTAATTAAACAACACTTTTCTTTCCACCACATCTCCATGTCTGTTGTAATAAGACTCAATCATACATATCTAAAGATGTGATATCACACAGTTCCATCCATTTTCTCTTGGAACACACCATTTCTTCAGAGTTGTCATAAAAATATTATTTTTCTGGTACTTCGATAAGATACAAAAGGTGACAGTTGAAACATAAAGCAATTCTATTTTGGTGACAGCTGATGAATGAACTTCATTGATAACTGGTATATTTTTCCCTCACTTTTCACTTAGGGGTCTATTTAGAAAAGAGTAAATAGGACTTGCACCAAACATTCATTGGTGGTGAATCAATCACTGTCATTTAAAACACATGCACCCACAAGAATCACCTGCAGTGAATGTTTTGCCATTGCCAGATTTACTTCTTTAGAAATATGCACCCTAGTGTAACCAATGAAGGTTCAATAAGTGAGATCTTACTACACATAGTAAATTCACTTATTTTTGAAGGAGACTAAAATATGCTCTATATAAATGTATATACAATTTAACCAAAATCAAATGTAGATTTGTTTATTCAAATATCAAAAACGTGTATTTAAGAAAGAAGTTTAAAATAAAAAAGTGATGGAGTTCCTTTATCTTTATCTGGGAGACTATTGCATTAATGTTTTAATTTATTTTTACTGTAAGGCAAATGTAGGAATGCATTAGCTCTCACCATATCTGCTGTTAAACAGGATTTGTACACACTCCCTGAGGGTATTGATATCCTCTGTTTCCTTAATAAAGCTGTCCCATTTCTCTAACAAAACAAGGATGAGAAGAAATGTTAAAAGAAAAACCTATTCAACTTGTACAAGTACATTGAGAAAAATAGCCAATTCCTATATTCTACATTATATATAAAAAAACAACAAAAATTGATCCACAGCCAGGCGACTGGCATAAAATGTGGGAGGCCCTGTTTAAATCCCCCCTGTCCTGGCTCTTGAAAACTCCTTCACAGTTATGTCTCGTCAGTATTTTACCCCAGCTAAGTTTGCAAAATGTCTACCATTGTACCCATCCAACTGCTTCCGAGGCTGCCCAGATTTGGGCGATATGAAACATATGGTGGACCGAAAAAATGTGGTAAAACTTCCATGCTACTATGGGTTGTGTGATGTGGAAATAAATAAACAACTAGTATACTCAAGGTTGCTGCTTAACACCGACTGTGCTCCCACATGTAAAAATCAAAAATCAAAGAAATGTGAAGCGCTACCTATCCAGCTAGCTCAAGCAATTACATATAATGCAAACACTTGTTAAATATTAATGAAACAAACAAATATAAACGTGGTAATCGTGGCGATGACCCCTCATAGGTTAACAAAAAACAAAAAAAAGGCAGTTATAGTTAATAGTGGCATAACACACTTGTGAACCATTTGATATATACTCAAAAGTAAGATACAGTTGAAATAACCATTGTAGCTCAGCAATCTTAAATGGATACTGTAAATAGTCCTTATAGAGAAGTGATCATAAAATCCAGTCCATTCACTTCATGCACATGCTCATACACTCTCTGTGAATAATCAGAAATCCAATAATAAACTTCAGGGCAAATCTTGGGTTCTCCACTATGCGCTCACCTCCAAACTATAATTACCTTTTTTTGTTTTTTGTTGACCTATGAGGGGTCTTCACCACTCAACAATGAGGGAGGGAAGCACACAAGGGCATGCAGCAGGGAAATAGAGAAAGAGAGAGAAAGACCTCTGAGGGGTCATCGCCACTATTGCCACATTTATATTTGCTTGTTTCATTATTATTTAACAAGTGCTTGCATTATATGTAATTATTTGAGCTAGCTGGATAGGTAGCGTTTCACAATTCTTTGATTTTTGATATATGTTGGACCTGTCCTAAAGTCCGGAGGTTATGGATTAGGGCAGTGTTTCTCAGCTCCAGTCCTCAAGGTGCACCAACAGATCATGTTTTTTAGGATTTCCGTTATTTTACACAGGTGATTTGATCAGTTTCACGGCCTTAGTAATTACCACAGCCGTTTCATCTGAGGGAAATCCTAAAAACATGACCTGTTGGTGCGCCTTGAGGACTGGAGTTGAGAAACACTGGATTAGGGTATACACAATGGTCAATATGGCTCTTCATGCGAATTTACAGAGAGACCCATGGGAGGCACTTTTACAATAACCTATCACAGGCGCTATTTTTTTCTCTTGCTATATTGAAAAACTTTAATAAAATCTCAGGAAAAGAAAAAACAACAAAAAGTTAGTAGTTGTTTTTACTTAAAAGTAATCCTAATTAAACATAAAATTTGCATTTTTGGGTGAGCATGCAATGCCTTTCCAGGACACCTCAAAAACACAAGAAAATCACTGCATGAAAGGGAATAGCTGTATAGGTCTGCTGTATTTGCAGAAGGGAAGAATTATTATTTTTTATTCTATAATACTTATCCTACTGATCAGTAGACACCTAGTGTCTCAGGAAAGATATGAAATAACCATTTTACTGCCATTATTTGCATTTCCTTAGGGTCATATGGTTGAGGAAATGGGGACAGTGAGAAGAGGTATAAATGGCAGACATGGGGCAAGGAAGCAACATGAGAATTACAGACCTTCTTGGCCAAGGAAGGTGCTATCATTTCGTGAATGAGATAGCATATTTACCTTGTGTCAGATAGGAATGGCTCCAGAGATCAGTTCATACAAGCAGGACTAGACAGTTCTTCCATGTGCCTAAGGCTCGGTTCACACTGCCGCAACCTGAAAGTCGGCGCGACTTATGGTGAGACTTTGCCAAGGGACTTCCTGGTGACTACTACTTTGAGGCACAATTCTGGTAGAAGTCGCCTTGATGTAGTACAGGAAACTTTTCTAAAGTCAGAGCAAATTCAGTAGTGCTAATTAAGACAGCTCTCATTGACATTGACATGCAACTTGGGGTCTCACAAGTTGGATTCCAAGTCATGGCAGTGTGAACCAAGCCTAAGAGGGTGTATGTACATAAACATTGCCTAATATTATGCTTTGTTTCCCTCTTACCTGTTTTATCATGAACTATTGAGAAAAGGACACGTTTTGAGGCATGGACATTTTGCCTGAGATTGTTGCCAGGTACAGAAGACTGTGGTACTAATTACAAAAATACAAAAAAATGATATAAGAGACAGAATTGACAGAAAATGTTAATATTGTAAGATTAATACTAAAATACAACCTTGTGTATTGTATTTCAAAATACTTGCACAATCTGAGTGCTTTCAGGCACCATTAATAAGTTTATTCTCAAAATTGTGATGCAGGCCAAAAAAAAAAAAAAAAACAAAGAAAGCGAACCAGATGGTACCAAAACCTCAAATCATGAAAACTAGAACAAATAACTGGATGATACAACACCATCTCTTAAACATAACATTAGTGTTTTGTATTCTAACAGACCAGTCTTTTCAATGAAGATGACCACTCACCAGATCACTTTAGTATTCATCTATACAGTATCTTGAAAAAGTATTCATACCTCCTTAAAATTTTCCACATTTTGTCATGTTACAACCAAAAACGTAAATGTATTTTATTGGGATTTTATAGACCAACACAAAGTGGCACATAATTGTGAAGTGGAAGGAAAATGATAAATGGATTTCAAAATTTTTTTATAAATAAGTCAATACCTTGTAGAACCAACTTTCGCTTCGATTACAGCTGCAAGTCTTTTGGGGATGTCTCTACCAGCTTTGCACATCTAGAGAGTGAAAATTTTTCCTATTCTTCTTTGCAAAATCGCTCAAGCTCTGTCAGATTGGATGGACAGCGTCTGTGAACAGCAATTTTCAAGTCTTGCCACAGATTCTCAATTGGATTTAGGTCTGGACTTTGACTGGGCCATTCTAACACATGAATATGCTTTGATCTAAACCATTCCATTGTAGCTCTGGCTGTACGTTTAGGGTAGTGGTCCTCCTGGAAGGTAAACCTCTGCCCCAGTCTCAAGTCTTTTGCAGACTAATAGGTTTTCTTCTAAGAATACCCTGTATTTTGCTCCATCCATCTTCTCATTAATTCTGACCAGCTTCCATGTCCCTGCTGAAGAAAAGCATCCCCACAACATGATGCTGCCACCACCATGTTTCACAGTGGGGATGGTGTGTTCAGGGTGATGTGCAGTGTTAGTTTTCTGCCACACATAGCGTTTTGCTTTTAGGCCAAAAAGTTAAATTTTGGTCTCATCTGACCCGAGCACCTTCTTCCACATGTTTGCTGTGTCCCACACATGGCTTCTCGCAAATTGCAAATTGGACTTCTTATGGCTTTCGTTTAACAATGGCTTTCTTCTTGTCACTCTTCCATAAAGGCCAGATTTGTGGAGTGCATGACTAATAGTTGTCCTGTGGACAGATTCTCCCACCCGAGCTGTGGATCTCTGCAGCTTCTCCAGAGTTACCATGGTCCTCTTGGCTGCTTCTCTGATCAATGCTCCCCTTGCCCGGCCTGCCAGTTTAGGTGGACGGCCAAGTCTTGGTAGGTTTGCAGTTGTGCCATAATCTTTCCATTTTTGGATGATGGATTGAACAGTGCTCCGTGAGATGTTCAAAGCTTGGGATATTTTTTATAACCTAACCCCGCTTTAAACTTCTCCACAACTTTATCACTGACCTGTCGGTGTGTTCCCTGGCCTTCATTATGCTGTTTGTTCACTAAGGTTCTCTAACAAACCTTCTGGGGCTTCATAGAACAGCTGTATTTATACTGAGATTAAATTAGGCACAGGTGGACTCTATTTACTAAAAGGTTACTTCTGAAGGCAATTGGTTCCACTAGATTTTAGTTAGGGGTATCAGAGTAAAGGAGGCTGAATACAAATGCACGCCAGTTTTCAGATATTTATTTGTAAAAAAATTTGAAAATCATTTATCATTTCTTTCCACTTCACAACATTGTGTTGGTCTATAACATAACATCCCAATAACATACCTTTAAGTTTTTGGTTGTAACATGACAAAATGTGGAACAATTCAAGGGGTATGAATACATTTTCAAGGCACTGTATGTAGAAATTCATAGTGCATTGTTGGAGTAGGACTCAATGTAAATATTTTCCATAGATGAAGTCTACATTAAACACATGTAAAATATTTAACTCCGTTGTCCACTTAAGTAAAATTTGTATATCTACAGATTACTTGTACAAAGAATTGGGGTTGATTTACTAAAACGGGAAAGTGCAAACTCTGGTGCAGCACTGCACAGAACCCATCAGTTTCCATTTTTCTTTTTGTCAAAGCTTAATTGAACAAGCTGAAGTGAAAAGCTGATTGGCTACCATGTAAAGCTTCATTAGATTTTGCACTCTATGTGTGTTATTTACAATATATTATACACTGTTTGATTGATCTGAAAGAGAAAGCATTAGCTGCAGACATTTTATAATCTATTCAAGTATGTGCCTCACCTAACATCCATTCCACAAGAACGGGGTGTAGTTCTCCATTAACCACTTGCCGACCGTGTCATATAGAAACACGGCCGCAAGGTGGATCAATTGTTCTGGGAGGGCATACTATAACGTCCTCCCAGAATCGCACTCCCGCACGCCTTCTGGGGCGCACACCTGGGAGCATCCGTGAGACCCGGCCATCACGGTAAACGGCCGCTCGCAGAAGCCGTTTACCACGTGATAGCTACGTGTAAACAAGCCGGTGGATATCCAGCTTGTCTCTCCCCTCTCCACACCGATCGGTGCAGTGTGAGAGGAGGGGGGGGGATAGATGAGATGCAGCAGTGCTGTGGGCAGGATCTGAAGTGCCCACAGCACTGCTATGTGCCAGTCTGGACCCCCCATCCATCCAGCCTTATCCGTCACCCATGCATCCATGCTCACCCATCCACCTGTGCTCACCCATGCATCCATGCTCACCCATCCATCTGTGCTCACCCATGCATCCATGCTCAGCCACACATTCGTGCTCAGCCATGCATCCATGCTCCGCCATCCATCTGTGCTCGCCCATGCATGCATGCTCACCCATGCATGCGTGCTCACCCATGCATCCGTGCTCTGCCATCCACCTGTGCTCACCCATGCATCCGTGCTCACCCATCCATGCATGCTCACCCATGCATCCGTGCTCACCCATGCATCCGTGCTCACCCATGCATCTGTGCTCATCCATCCATCCATGCTCACCCATGCAGCTGTGCTCAGCCATCCATCCGTGCTCAGCCTTCCCCATCCGTGCTCAGTCATCCCCATTCATGCTCATTTATGCCTCATTCATGCTCATCCATACCACATCAGTTCTCATCCATGACACATCCATGCCACTTCAATGCCCATCCGTGCCATTACAGTGCCCATCAGTGCCACTACAGTGCCTCACAATAGTGTAATAGGTAGTCAAATTAGAGTTGAAATGTATGCCCCTAGAATGCCTGATGTTTCTCCCTGCATGTCGGGCCTCTGTATGTGGCCAGGCTGTGTAAAAGTGTCACACATGTGGTATTCCCATACTCGGAAGGAGTAGAATATATTTTAATTTTAAATGTGTTTTCATTTTCTTTCCACATTTTCCAAAAACTTGTGGAAAAAATTACATGTTCAAAGACTCATTATGCCTCCTAGAATGTTCGTTGGGGTGTTTACTTTCCAAAATGGGGTCATTTTTTTGGGCGTTTCCATTGTCCTGGTGCTCCAGGACCTTCAAAAGTGCAAGAGGTAGTCAGGAAATTATATGTGTAATTTATGTCCCTAGAACACCTGTTGGTGCTCCCTGCATGTCGGGCCTCTGTATGTGGCCAGGTTGTGTAAAAATCTCACACATGGGGTATCGCCATACTCAGGAGGAGTAGCAGAATGTATTTTGGGGTGTATTTTGTGGTATGCATATGCTGGGTGTGAGAAATAACCTGTTAATATGACAATTTTGTGAAAAAGCAAAACAAAAAAAAATCTTCATTTTGCAAAGAATTGTGGGAAAAAATTACAACTTCAAAAAACTTGTCATCCTCTTACTAAAATACTTTGGAATGTCTACTTTCCGAAAAGGGGTAATTTAGGAGGTATTTGTACTTTCCTGGCTTGTTTGGGTCTCAAGAAATGAGATAGGCCGTCAGTACATTAGGTGTGATCAATTTTCAGTGATTGGCACCATAGCTTGTAGACTCTATAACCTTCACAAAGACCAAATAATATACATTTATTTGGGTTATTTTTACTAAAGATAGGTATCAGTATACATTTTGGCCAAAATGTATGAAGAAAAATTACTAATTTGCAAAAATTTTATAACAGAAACAAAGAAAAATGCATTTTTGTTTATTTTCCATTTATAGCGCAAAAAATAAAAACCCCAATGGTGATTAAATACCACCAAAAGAAAGCTCTATTTGTGTAAAAAAGGTCAAAAAAATCATATAGGTACAGTGTAGTATGACTGAGTAATTGTCATGCAAAATGTGAGGGCACTGACAGCTGAAAATTGGCCTGGTTAGGAAAGGGGTTTAAGTGCCCAGTGATCAAGTGGTTATAATTCATATTTAGTAATTGAATAGTAGTCCTTTATTAATACTGCATTTTGGCTCAGAAATTAACATGTTTTCTTTATTGCCCTTTAAGGGACACAGCTTGATGATAATTAGGCAATCTTATATGCCTGAAGGAGGAATGGACACTAGGCACACAGAAAAATAAAGGCTATAACCCTGCTTACGCCTCACTTGCTTAATTTCACTTAATTCCTTAGAAGAATGCATGTCCTACCCTATGTGTTTCATTAGCAAATGTCTGACGTCATTAGGGGTCTTATCAGACTCCTAATGACGTCAGACGTTTGCTTATGAAACACATAGGGCAGGATTTTCCGGTACATGCAGGTGGAGTGCAAACAGGCGTTCCTAGATTTTCCTCATGCTCTTTTTTTGCTATAATGTAAGTGTAATTGTAACATTACTGGAGTAAAAAGTTTTACATACTACACTATGAGGAAACTCTTCATGTCTCCCCCTTGCCTATAAGGTTACTAAAGATACAGAAATGCCCTCTATGATGCGCTAAAACTTCCAGTATATCAAGGGAGGAATAAATACAGTTCCTATTCAAGGATTCGCTAACCTTAAGCGTTTTTGGACCTTTGAGAAAAGGGGTCAAATCTTTCTGGTAAGTTTGGTGTAAGCTAACTTGTTAGCACATATTTGGGGTGTTTCTCATCACCAGGACAACTACTTTTGATTCTTTCATCACTTTTCAAAATCACAAGTAAGCACTTTATTGAAGATTATGATTAACTTTTTCATATATAAATTGTTAAATGTGATTTACACAAATTTTTTTAGATCAATTTTTTATATATATTCACTAAGGATTTTTAATGAGATTTTTCATATATGAATTGTTATTTGATCTGCACTTAGCACTCTTTGTGGGATTTTCGCTCAGCACTATATTGGTAGTCACCTAATTGTATATAATGTATTGCTTTTAGTTTTTAGTATAGCACTTTGTATTATGTATGTTTCCACAGAGTCTTGAGGGGCACGATTTGTCTTTGAATCTTGGCAGTTTTCGGTTGTTGTAGTCTACCAATCAGGAAGAAGAAATTACTATTTTTACTGTGTGGATCATTTTAGTATCAATGAAATAATACAAAATTCCTTTGGCACATTATAACAGAAAGCCTACACACATTGGTACTTGCATTTTTTTAAAGCTCTTTATAGTGATACAGTTCTAGATCTTTATAGTGATACAGTTCTAGATCTTTATAGTGATACAGTTCTAGATCTTTATAGTGGTACAGTTCTAATGTCACCCTACTAAGAAGACTGCTTGTTTAAAGCTGAACTTCAGGCAGAAATAGAAGACACAAATGAACACAGCTATATAATAATGAATAAATCATTATTATTATTTTTTTTATGCAACCAGTGTACATACTAATTTTAACACGATGACAGGCGAGTTACAAAAAGATGTGTTGACAAGGAGCAAGCTGAAAGGGAAAAAGAACATATTGGGAAGAGGGATGACTTCATCCTCTTCTGCTGCTCCTTACCTGCAGGCTAGGGCAGAGAGGTGACACCACTGCATTCTTTAACTGCAAAGAGAAAGTTGTGTCATCCTCTTGACTATTGTATGACGGGGCTGTGTAAATCTCAGGACTGCAATGCAAATCAGCTAGCAGGTAAAAAAGCTCCTTACGTGTATTTTATTTGTGTATTACGATGTTTGCCTGCAATACAGCTTTAAAGTCTGTTGCTCTGTAAGCATTTAAGTCATTTAAAAAATGTACTTTTTCCAAAAATATGATATTGTCCTCACCAGAACATTCTGGGAAGTCCTGCTTCTGTTCTCCTGGCGACTGGTGGGTAAGTACCTCATTCACAGGGTTATGTCCAGGGATATTTGAGTGGGCCTCCTGCTTTAATTCCATACAAAGCTGGCTAGGTATTGGGACATTGTACATGAAGTTTGGTACACTGGATGGATTATCATGATTTGTTGGTATCGAGACTTTGGAATTTAGACCTGCATCTGGAACAACTTTTGCTGTGGCAACAGGGGAGCAGTTGAAATCTGAACAAGGCATTGAGTCTCTGTTTGGTTCTTCAGTAGCTCTATATAGAAAAAAGTAGCATAACACAAATAATCAAAATATATAGTACAGTACTACCACGCACTGTTCTCTATTCCCACATAGCCAGGCCTGGATTTGTGGGCAGGTCACACAGTTTCAGGCTGATATCCTCTCAAGAAATCCATAGTACAGTATTATCTTGTTACTGGACAGTAAGCGTACATAACCTACCAAAAGTGGTCAGAAGACTTTTACCGATAAATAGTAATGTAATACCATACAGCTTACCAGCAGCGGCTGGTGCATGAGGGGCACTTGGGCGCCGCTGACAAGTAAAAAAAAAAAAAAAAGTCAGCCCAGACCCCCTGCAGGTGGTGCCGGAACATTGACTTTCCTTTTTTTTTTTTCTTCGGCTCCTTGCTGTCAGCTGACAGGAAGTAGTGAGCCGATTGGTCAGTCATTAAAATCCATGTGTGTGCGCTGAACAAGCATACACACATAGGCTGATTGGCTGCCCCCTGAGCTATCAGAGCCAATGACTCTCTGTCATTGGCTGTTGTGGGCGGGAGGCGGGACTGTGGCAGACGTGAGTAATCACACAGGCGCAGCACTCCGCGGGCTTTCAGTCCCGAGCTGCTCAGCATGCTGATCGCAAGCCGAACTCTGCATAGACATGGCCTGCCTGCTATGAGATGGGGTAAGTGCTTGGGAGGAGGGGGGCACCGCTCTGTATGCCCTATATGGTGGTCTGTATGCCCTATCTGGTGCTCTGTATGCCCTATCTGGTTCCCTGTATGCCCTATCTGATGCTCTGTATGCCCTATCTGGTGCTCTGTATGCCCTATCTGATGCCCTGTATGCTCTATCTGATGCTCTGTATGCCCTATCTGGTGGTGTGTATGCCCTATCTGGTGCTCTGTATGCCCTATCTGATGCTCTGTATCCCCTACCTGGTGCTCTGTATGCCCTATCTGGGACCCTGTATAACCTATCTAGTGCTCTGTATGCCCTATCTGGTGCTCAGTATGCCCTATCTGGGACCCTGTATACCCTATCTGGTGCTCTGTATGCCCTATCTGGGGCTTTGAATACTGCTATATGGTGACTCTGTATACTGCTATATGGTGACTCTGTATATTTGCTCTCTGGTGATGCTGTATACCCTATCTGGGGATGCTGGGCTGTATACTCCTGACACAAGGGGTGGAAACTATAAGGGGTGGGGCTTATTGGAAGTGGGAGGGGCCAACAATGAAGGGTGGGGTCTGGCACCCCCCCATCCTAAAATTTCACCAGCCGCCACTGCAGCTTACCTAGTTTAGATTGTCTTGCCCAGCTAGGACTATAAAAAATAAGGGTGCCATTGCTACAGTATATGATATCACACATGGTGATGATGTAGGGAAATTGTGGAAATTTAAGGTAAAGAAGACAGCCAGGCAATGGATAGTTTTTACAATAAGTTCATATGGGAAAACTAATTTGAAAGGAAAGAAAGTTGTGTGGAACTCACAGCCCTTAAATCCCTGCCAAGTTTTATAAAGTGAGAGTACCCCAATCTTGAGACAACATGCTCCAGTGCAGTACATTTGGGATATTCAACATCCCCTCAGGATCTTGCTAAAAGGATGGTGACTGCACCCTTGCCCAGGCGCTATGGGTGAAAGCTGGAGGTAAGGTAAGTAAATTTACTAACTTTTTTCCCCCAAAGGCTTTTTTTTTTTTTAATTAAGTGTACAGACATGGAAAGGTGGACCATGAATAAATAAAAAGGCCTTGCTTTTTTAAGCGCAAGGTTCACTTTAAATAAACAACTCCCAGCTATTAATTGCTCTTGATGTGTTCACTACTTATTACCTTTTCAGTTTAAATCGGATACGATGACTATGCTCTAAAATAAGCATTAGGCTTTTTAGGCTATATTCAGAAGGCTTCTGTAAATGGATCCCATCTGGAAAGCCAAGCACCACCAATGACTCAGGATCCTTTATAATTTTATCATATGGCACAGGAACAACATTCGGAAATCCCAAGGCCTCACCTAAAAAAAAAATATATATATATTATTATAGTACAACATCCCAAGCTACATCTACTTTTAAGAGCATACAAATATGGCCTGTCAATATTAGGTTACAATAATCATTATAATATCAAATTAAAATGTCAAAGATTTTTTAGATTCAGCATCTGTCATATCTATCTGCGTGCAATGTTGGGGACAACTCTCTGACCAGAGAACACCTGCTAAAACAATATGCCTGCAATGTTCATTAGCTGAGCAAGGAGGAGATAACTTGCAGCTCATACAAACCATACTAGGCCAATGTATGAGGATATAATGCTGTTGTGCAGTCCAGCATGGTTTAATCTTACTACAGTACTGGACATATGAAATGTTTATCTTTTTCTTTCTGGATTCACACATCATGTCCTTAGGTCATTTGACCTTTTCTATACCTTACATTGTTACAGCAGAACATTTTTTTTTTAATCAGACTAAGAGCTGGTTCACACTGCTGCAAACACTATTGCGAATTTAAGCCATTGCGATAGCTTAACTACTTCCCCCCTGGAAGGATTTCCCACTGTAGGACCCGAGCACTTTTTGCGATTCGGCACTGCGTCGCTTTAGCTGACAATTACGCGGTCATGTGACGCTGTACCCAAACAAAATTTGCGTCCTTTTTTTCCCACAAATAGAGATTGCTTTTGGTGGTATTTGGTCACCTCTGCGTCATTTCTGATCACCGCTATAAACAAAAAAAGAGCGACAATTTTGCAAAAAAAAAAAAAACAAAAAAAAAAACAAAACAATATTTCTTACTTTTTGCTAAAATACAAATCCAAAAAGAAAATATTAAAAAAAATGTATTCATTGGTTTTGGCCGATTTATATTTTTCCTCATATTTTTGGTAAAAAAAAAAAAAATTGCAATTGGCATTTATTGATTGGTTTGCGCAAAAGTTGCTGCGTTTACAAACCATGAGAATTCATTTCTGCCGTTTTTAAATTTTTTTTTTTTAGGAATGGCGGCGATCTGCGAGATTTATCGGGACTTTGATATTGGGACGGGCATGTCGGACATTTTTGACACTTTTTTGGGACCAATGACATTTATACAGCGATCAGAAATTTAAATATCCACTGATTACTGTATAAATGTAATTGGCAGTGAAGGGGTTAACCTGAGGGGGGGGGGGCGATCTAGGGTTAACTGTGCTCCCTAGGCTTGTTCTAACTGTAAAGGGGCTGGGCTGTCAGGGGCATAAGCGATCTAACTGATCCCAGTGACAGGGATCAGTAGATCTCTTAGATGCCGCCTGTCAGAACGGGGAACCGCCGTGTTTACATCGGCGATTCCCCGTTCTTTCTCTCTGGAAGCTCATTGCGGCTCGCCGGCGGACATCAGGTCCGCCCGAGCTGCGGGCACACTCCTCCAGAGTGCGGCGGGCACGAGAGCGCGCCACCGTGCTCTTGCCCCCTAGCTGCGCATCCGTGAATCGCCGCCTATTTATGGTGATTCGCGAGACAGTGCCACACTGCCACAGTAAATATACTGCGTGCGGTCGGGAAGTGGTTAAATTCGCAAGTCATCTGCAATAATATAGTGTTCTATTAGGCCATTCACATCGATGCATTGCAAATCTAATCCATAAAAAAAAGGGCCCTGTGCGAGTTTGATCCATGTGGGATGATGTGCGTTGCGAATTCAGCTCCATAGACTACAATAGGACACGGATTGAAAACGCAATCTCTCATTCACATGACTGTGACAGCTTACCCCTACAGCTCCAGTTTTGCAGTAGATTCGCACTAACGCATGTAGAAATCGCACTTGTCACAAAAACCCTGTACTGAAATATTCGCAACGCAATCGTATTAAATTTGCGGTAAATTCACAACGCAGCAGTGTGAACCGGCCCTAATTATTATTATATTATTAAAACTACTTAGCACCATAACAAAGTATTTGTAGGTATACAAACAGTGGTAACAACCTTTTAACATAAAAATGACTTCAATAACACACACATCATATCTGACATTACTGCTCATATATGTTATGGGGTTCCCATGAGTATTGAGTCATCTTACAATCTTTAATGTGTCCCTAAACTAAAAAAAAATATATATATAAGTAAATAATAATAAATCCCTTCCTAATATTTAGTTTATTAGTTATTTATTAGTTTAATTACAGGGGCACCCAGTAGTCACCAATAGTGTAGTGGCAACAATCTGGCTCACAGAGCCCCTGCACCATTGCTACTATGCTGCGCATGCTCCCCTCTTTCAATGTACATAAGCAGTTTCTTTACAGGGCTTACTGTAAAGGAAAATTAGGGTTGGGGGTGGGGCTAAGCCTGAGCAGGTCACATGTCAGGTGAAATCACCTCAGGCCCTCCCCCTGGCTGTGCAGAGTGAATTGGAAGCTAAGACATTGATGGGCAGAACAGATCATTGACTGACAGCTCCATTCTGCTTTGCATGACATAGGGGGAGGGGATGTCACAGGACTTGTGACCCACTCAGGCATAGCCCTGCCCCCGACCCGGGCTATGCTTTAGAATAAAGGAAGATAAAGTAGGTTGACCTGCATTTCAGTAGAGGAAACAGGTAATTATTAATCATAAATTAAACCACTTTCAATACCTGTTGGTGTGTCCCATCATTTAGATGTAGCACTACTGTCAGACTTTAGAATCACTTTAAAGGATTAGTTCACCTTTAAACAAATACTCTATGTAATTCATAAGTACTCTTGCATAATTTTAAACTAATCTGAATTTAATTCTGATTTCCATTTATGCTCCTCCCCTACCTGGAGGCCATTTGTGAATGAAGCCTTCCCCAAACACTCCTGATATTTTTCACAGCTTGGTCCTGTCCTTTTCTCTAGGATGGACAAGCTGTTAGGACGACTGCCCCCTAGTGGTAGAGGAGCGAACACCATCCTGAGCCCAGACAATGCACCCATATGTCTTGTCACCACGGGTGACCTCAGGCAACAACACTCTTTGTCCCACTGCAGCCCTACTGCTCAGAAGAGTGCACAATGTGCAAGGCTCAGAAGAAGGATGGCTTTCCTTCTGGTACTGCTAGAGGGCACTCATCCTAACAGCTGGTCCGTCTGAGGGAAGAGGACAGGGCAGATCTGTGAAAAATATTAGAAATGATAAACACCAACACAGACATAAAAGGTTTTCAGGTAGGCCCAAATACGTATAAAATAGCAGCTTACGTGGGTGACCTCCTCTTCTTTCTCACCCAGCCACATACCTCCATTCTAAAGTTTCAAGTCAAGGCTTTTCAACTCTTTGGTTGTGTCTCCAACATGAGAATAAATTATTCAAAATTGGAAGCACTTAATCTGACCCTATCTCAGACAGATCTGGCTAGAGCACAAGCCTCTAGCACATTTAAATGGGAACCAACCGCCCTTACATACCTGGGAATTAAGCTTGCGAACAAACTCACAGACATATACTATGCCAACTTCCAACCACTATTAAATAGTATTCAGAAAGACCTACAACATTGGACGATTAGGCCATTTTCATGATTTGGTAGAGCTGCTCTACTTAAAATGGTCGTATTGCCCAGGCTTCTGTATCATTTCCACACCCTCCCCATCTGACTTCCCCATAAATTCTTCAAACAATTAAATGCGATCATTCGCTCCTTCAGCTGGAGGGGACAAAAACCGAGAATTGGACTGAACATACTTACCAGACCAAAAGAAGACAGGGGCACAGGCCTACCCAATTTCCAACTCTACCATCAGGGGGTTCACCTGGCTAGGGTGATAGACTAGAACTGCAATGGACCCCAGAAAGACTGGGTCAATCTAGAAAAGTCAATTGCTAAACTACCCTTAGGGTCCCTCCCGTGGATCCCCCGAAAATCTATTCTGCAAACAATACAACAACACCCCCTACTGGGAACTACCCTGAATATGTTCCACACGGTAGTTAAACCACATGACATTTCTACTTCCCCCAGCCCCTTGACAGTTTCACAGAACCCGGATTTTATCTCTGGCATAAACACTCGCCTTACTTCACCAACCGACCCCCAGGTCCCTCTCTTGTTGACCCATTGCACCATGAATAAGATGTAGGGCCACAGAAACTCCCTTCATTCTGGACCTACCGCCAGCTGCATAGCTATATACACTCATCTCCGGCAAAACAGGACTTACTTAGATCAGTGAAATCTTTTGAATCCCTGTGCCTCTCCGCCTCCCTAGTATCCAAAACCACCTCACTCATGCATTCTTGGCTACAGGCCTCCAGGAGTGGGAAGCCACTTCGAGTCAGGAGACTGTGGGAGTCAACCCTCCAGCTTAATTTTTCACATAAACAGTGGAAGCGAGCACTGATATTCGCCCACAAATGTTCACTTGGAACAAAATTCCAAGAGATGTCATATAAATTATTAGTGCAATGGTACACTACACCTGACAAAATCAAAAAGTGGTACCTCCAGTCCTCGAATCTCTGCTGGAGATGTGGACAGGCAGAGGGTCATATATTGCACATTTGGTGGGACTGCCTTCAGATAGCACCTTTCTGGAGCAAAGTACGTGAATTGATATTGCACATCACTGAAACAAAAATTCCTCTAACTGCCTCTTGCTGCATTTTACATAATGCAGATTGCTCCAGGAAACGCTACAAGAGTTCTCTGACCAGGCAATTACTTAATGTCGCAAAAATACTAATACCCAGGCACTGGAAATAAACATACAGCCCCACAATACCCGAATGGTTACATTCTGTAGAAGACATCTACCACGTGGAGGAAACGGTGGCCATTGCCAAAGAAACCTCAGAGAAGTTCCATAAGTTGTGGTCCTTGTGGTTGACTTTCATATACTCAGACAAATATGTTCAATTTGACACTGGGTGAGGCTCTACCCTCATATCAGGCACACCTCCTTATACCACATTAGTGGCTGATATCTGACTAAATATCAATAACCAAATGATATTATCTTTCCCTTTCCTACTGTTGATATGGTGATTACACTATCCAAATGACCCTGTCACTCAATATGTATTCTCTCTAGACTATGAGTTTCCTCTTTACCTGCCAGTTTATTTGAATGATTATATCACATTTTTCCCCACAAGGCAATAGTCCTCTATAAGAATATATCCTTTACTTGATCACAATGCACAATGGAAGTAGGCACGTATATATGTAATTCCTTTTATTACCTGAATTATTTGTATAAGACTACCAATTGTAAAATGCATATGTTTACTGTTGTCTTTCAACACATCTGTAATCTTTGTTATTCGTCAATAAAAACTTTTCTTGGAAAAAAAAAAATATTAGAAATGTTTGGGGCCGGTTTCACTCCATGCACAGAAGGCCTACAGTTATGATAGGAGCATAAATGGATATTTTCAAAAACGGATTACTTTGAAATTGTGGAATGTTCATGGACTGTATAGAGTACTTTTTTAAAAAGGTGAACTACCCTTTAATGCTCTATATTATATCATGGAACATTAGACAACGTATCTTAATCTATATAATAGGTATAGGTAACCGTTTTATTATTCAGCTCTGTCCCCTTGTAAATTACTACAGAATGTAAATACATTATAGTTACACCTGTTAGACATACGGTATAAATGCATTTTTAACTAACATTTTTTTAAGGAAATGTTCACAGTGCTAAGACAATTACATCTGAAGATTGACATTAAGCGGATATATTTATCCTTACAAAAATCACTCAAAACCAAATCCTGCTACAAGTTCCTAAGAATGTATTCAATTTTTATTGATGTATTCAAGCATACTAGGAAAATTAAGAGATCGTTAATCCTGTTCTGAAAATGTCTTCCCTGCTGGTACAAGCTTTTGAAAGTGCACCTTGCATGAAAATGCAAGGTCTACTTATTACTGTGCCCATTCTCCAGCCAATGAATGTAAAAAAAAAAATTACAAAAAAATAAAAGTAAAAATACACCCCAAGTATTCAAAAAAGTAGTAAATATTTACCTTGAACCCTAGATGTTTAATGGGGGGTTGGGGGCTAAGAAGTAAGTGGACCTTACATTTACATCCAGGATTTGCTTTAAACTGGACCTACACTTAGGCTAATTGTATTCTTACTTAACACAGTGTGGTCACCTTGGAGTGTTAGTTAAATGTCTATCATTTTAATATATGGTCTTACAGTTACTCTATGATCTAACACTATCCTCCTATGTTATAGCATATTCACACTTTCTTCAGCTAGACAATATACTGTATATCCTGTTAAGTTTATAATATATAGTTCATCATAAAATTTCACTGTAGAGTGAACGGTTCATTTTTTACCAAATTTCACATGTTTTGCATTCTTTTTGGCCCTGAACACCCGATCCTCCCTCCTCAACAGCATATGAACAGTGATGTATTCGGGATCAAGGTTCGCGAAGAGGCATCTCTGTGATATATGGACTTTTGCTTGCCTCTCCCTATAAGTTACCATATATGTTAGCATGGGAGAGGGATCTTGGTCTGGATCTTGAGCTGGACTCTTGGCATTCTCAATTTTAAGCCTCCTTCAGGGGGATTTTGAATGACTCCTTAACAGAAGCCAACTTCAAGGTCCTGACTAGATGGTATTTGGTCCCCTCTCACCTTGCTAAGATGTACCCAAATACCTTTTCAGACTGCTTCTGAGGATTCTGGAACAAGGTATTTTCCATACTTTGCCACGTGACAGGTCTATCCTTATTGCAACTGCTTCAAATAACACCGCTGAATGAATTTTCTCAGAGCCTAGTGTTCTTTATCCTTTTAGCTGCTAAAATCACGATAGCTAAAGGGTGAAGCATAAAATATCCTGGATTATGCTCCAGGAGAAAAAAAGGGATTTTATTAAAACTTACCGTAAAATCCTTTTCTCCGAGTTCACTGACAGACGCAGCTCTTCATTGACTTTGTGGGTTTTATGTTCGTCCAACTAGGAGTTAACTAGGCAGGGAAAAGAATCAGCTGGCCCCTCCCCTGGGGGCCGTCCTCTCTTCCTACATCAAACCCCCTCACAGTATAGCTCTTCAGTTCGTACACAAGCCGTACCAAAACAGAGCCCAGAGGGGTGGGTGCTGCGTCTGTCAGTGAACTCGGAGAAAAGGATTTTACGGTAAGTTTTAATAAAATCCCTTTTTCTTCTTACGTTCACTGACAGACGCAGCTCTTCATTGACTTTGTGGGGACGTCCCCAAGCTGTGTCAAAAAAGAGGGGTGGGTAAACGCAAACAACAGTACCCAACTGAACCTCCAGTCGCGCCTACACTGCCGCCTGCAGAACTTTGCGGCCAAAAGCAGCATCCGAAGATGCAAACACATCAACCTTGTAAAACTTAGTGAAAGTGTGAACCGAGGCCCAAGTGGCCGCCTTGCACACCTGTGACACCGAGGCCTGGTGTCTGAAGGCCCAGGAAGTACTAACCGCCCGGGTAGAATGAGCCGTGACCGGAAAAGGGGGAACCTTGCCCCGAACAGAATACGCATGGGTCACGGTTTTTCTAATCCACTGAGAAATCTTAGCCGAAGAGGCCGCCAATCCTTTGCGCGGGCCCTCTGGCAGAACAAACAAGGCGTCAGCTTTTCGAAAGGGAGCTGTAGCAGCCAAGTACACCCGTAAGGCCCTAACTACGTCCAAGGCATGCAACTCGAATTCCTTCGGGTGCGATGGACGAGGGCACAATGAAGGCAGAACAATATCTTCATTGATATGAAAGAAGAGACTACCTTCGGGAGAAAGTAAGGAAGGGGTCGCAAGACCGCCTTGTCCTTATGCATCACCAAATAAGGAGACTTGCACGAGAGGGCAGCCAATTCCGACACCCGTCTGGCAGAAGTGATGGCAACTAAGAAAGTCACCTTCTGCATCAGAAGCTGCAAGGGAATCTCCCTGATCTTTTCATAAGGTGGTTTTTGAAGAACAGAAAGCACCAGATTCAGATCCCACGGAGCCATCAGGGGTCTCACCCGAGGCGCCACATGTCGCACACCTTGTACAAAGGTACGAATCAGAGAATGCGAAGCCAAGGGTCTCTAAAAGAGTATGGCTAAGGCCGAGATCTGGCCCTTGAGAGTACTCAAGGCCCTGCTGTAAAAAGGTCAGGACCCTGGAGATGACAAACGAGCGAGGGTTATAGCCCTCCGCCTCGCACCAAGCAATGTAAGCCTTCCAGGTGCGGTGATAAATCTTGCGAGAAGTGCACTTGCGAGCTTTTAACAGAGTTGGGATCACGGAGTCGGCCACTCCCCTATCCCTCAGCACCTGGGACTCAATAGCCAAGCCGTCAAAGCCAGCGAGGGTAAAGCAGGGTGCAATATGGGTCCTTGAGACAGGAGATCGTCTCGCATCGGAAGCCGCCAAGGGGCGTCTGCCACCATTTGCACCACGTCGGCGTACCAGGTGCACATAGGCCAATCTGGGGCCACCAGAATGGTCGGTATGCCCTCCATCATTATTCTGCGCACCAATCTCGGAAGCAGACGTACCGGAGGGAAGGCGTACAGGAGACGATAATGGCTCCAGGGGGCCACTAGAGCATCCGTGGCCACTGCCAACGGATCCTTCGTTCTGGACACAAAAGTTCTCACTTTGTGATTGAACCGGGATGCCATGAGATCCACATCCGGTGTCCCCCATCTGTGACAAATCTGATTGAACACCTCCGGGAGGAGGGACCACTCCCCCTAGTCCAGCTTCTGGCGACTGAGAAAGTCCGCCTGCCAGTTCTTCACACCTGGGATGTAAATCGCTGAGATCGCCGAAACGTGAAGTTCCCCCCAACGCAGAATCAGAGCTGCCTCCGCAGACGCCGCTGGGCTCCGTGTGCCGCCCTGATGATTCACATACGCCACCGCCGTGGCATTGTCCGATTGAATTCGGATCGGACGGCCCTGCAATCTCTTTGTCCAATGAAAAAGACACAACTTGATTGCTCTCAGCTCCAGCACGTTGATGGGCAGGCGGGCCTCCTGGGCCGACCAATGACCCTGGGCTGATAGCTGTCCCAGGACTCCACCCCAGCCCTTCAGGCTGGCGTCCGTGGTGATCACCGTCCACTGAAGGGGCAGGAACGACTTCCCCCTGAGTGAGGGCCGAGTCCCGAAGCCACCAGGACAGAGACGGCCTGGTCTGAGGGCCCAACCGGATCGGAAGACCCAACGACCGGTAGGACTTGTCCCACTGAGCCAGAATTGCTTGTTGAAGCAAACGAGTGTGACTCTGGGCAAAAGGTACCGCCTCGAAGGACAAGACCATGAGCCCCAGCACCCTCATACAGAACCGCAAGGAAGACCGACGGTGCGATAGAAGGGTGCGCACAGCTGACTGTAAGCCCTGTAGTTTTGTCGGAGGGAGAAACACCTTCGCCTGTTCTGTGTCCAGAATGAGACCCAGATACTCCAGACTGCAGGAAGGAGACACTGACGACTTCTTCAGGTAGAGTAACCAGCCGAAGTCCAGCAGGGAGGCCATTGTGATGTGCACATTCTCCTCCAGGGCAGATACAGAGTCCGCTCGCAGGAGCAGATCGTCTAGGTATGCCACTATGGCAATGCCCCTCTGACGCAGCAACGCCAACACCGGGGCTAGCAACTTCATGAACACCCGGGGCACGGAAGTCAGGCCGAAAGGGAGAGCTACAAATTGAAAATGGCGATCCCCAATAGCAAACCTCAGGAAGCGCTGATGGCGTGGATGGATGGGTACATGGAGGTACGCATCCTTTATGTCCAACGATGCCAAGAATTCCCCCTGGTGAAGGGCGGCCACAACCAACCGAACAGACTCCATCCTGAACTTTCGTGCCCTGACAAACTTGTTCAGGGCCTTCAGGTCCAGAATGGGCCGAAATCCGTCCCCTTTCTTGGGTACCACAAAAAGATTCGAGTAAAAACCTTGAAATCTCTCTCCTGGGGGAACCGGTACAATCACTCCCTGGTCTGAGAGGGCCTGTACCGCCCTGGAAAGGGCCTGTCTGCGCTCCAGCAGGAGGTTTAAATTTGATGGGAAGAACCTGTCTGGGGGTAGAGTGATGAACTCTATCCTGTACCCGGTGGACACCACCTCCCGGACCCAGCGGTCGGAAATGAGAGCCAGCCACCGATCTGCGAACCCCAGAAGACGTCCCCCCACCCGACACTCGGGTGGGGGCAACCTATCAGGCTGAGGAAGACTTGTCTTCCGTCTTTTCTGGTTTGCGCTGCCACTGCTGACGTCCGGCCCCTGCAGCGACCTTACTGGAACGGGTCCCCTTGCTTGTCGTGCCAGAGGGACGAAAAGGCTTCTTCTGACCTGACGTAGAAGGCTCCTGCCGACGGCGAAATTCACGCCTGCGGGGTTCCGGAAGGAAGGTACTCTTACCACCCGTGAAATCCGTGATGATTTCATCAAGACGCGAGCCAAATAGACGCCCACCCTGAAAGGGGAGGTCAGCCAAACCTCTTTTGGACGCGTGGTCACCCGACCAGGAACGCAGCCAAAGAATTCTACGAAGTCTGACAGCCGATATAGATATTCTGGACAGCAAAGGCAGAACATCCACGGCCGCATCACAGAGGTAATTAATCCCCTGGAGCAAATACTCAGCCTTCTGCGGCGCCTCCATCAGGCGACCGCCTACCAAGTCCTTCCTAAGTTCCTCCATGCATTCAGAGAAATGCTGTGCTGCCATGGCCGCAGCCAAAGCAGGTCGCACAGCAGAGCCCGCATTCAAGAACAGGGACTTCAAAAGTGCCTCTGTCTTTCTATCAGCGGGATCCTTGAAGGAAGGGGTCCCTTCCATAGGAATGGTAGTTGCCTTGGTAAGGCGTGCAAT
>BLSH010541795.1:332910-378290 GCA_018402905.1 Glandirana rugosa
TTTGACTAAAACGTCATCTCGTCAAAAGAACCAACACGTGATAGAAGAGGGAACGACGACGCAGAGACCCTGTTTTTGCCTTTGTATAAAGGTATTGCCCTGTCTCCCTCTTTTTTTATGAGATTGGTTTTCGCTTTTTTATTTTCAAAACAAATATGTGCGTGAATTTGACGTCACTTTAGACGTCCTTGTAGGTCCTTGACCGACACGACAGACTATCCCCATGGATGTCAGTCCAGGTATTTATAACCCTGTCGTTGTGTTAAGATTAGAAAAACCGAGATATGTGGTGGTGTTACCTAAACTTTACTTTGTTTGTTCCACACGAAATTGGTGAAGAACGCCGCACGACCGCGCAATTGTCAGTTAAAGCGACGCAGCGCCGAATCGCAAAAAGGGCTCCGGTCCTAAAGCTGGAAATCCTTCCGGGGCTGAAGTGGTTAAAGCACACCTTGTTTGTTTCATTTCAAATCCATTGTGGTGGTGTATAGAGCCAAAAAGATTAGAATTGTGTTGCTGTCCCAATATTTATGGACCTGACTGTAGGTACCCCTATCAGACAGCACAGCCAGTTCCTGGATGTTCCTGCAGATTTCACTGCAGTTTAAGTGCGTGTATAAACAAAACTTTTATTTTTTCGCTTTTGGTTAGAGTATTTTTTTCTCCCTCTGTCCCGTTATGGAAATATGTTTCCGTTTTTGTCCCAGAGACGCAGCAGCAAGGGAGAAGATAGTGCACAACCAAGAAAACTGCTCTACTGCAAAATCAGTTTAAACAAAAATATAATTACTCAAGCTGCAAACACCTTAGGATATATCACTCTAACTACAAAATATTTGCATAAACCGTGCTGTGCTTGATGACTGCAAATCAATAAATACCTTATCACACTGAATAAATACGAAGACAGCAAATTCATTAGATAAATATTAGAATAATTCATGCCATTACACATGAAAATCACCACAAGTAAATATATAAAGAAAGAATTAAAAAGTCTCCAAAATTTCATAAACCACAGTCCACACAATGCATAGGTGTGTGCAGCCTATTGCATTGCAGCCTAAAGCTCAAGCACACATATGGCGCCGGCAAGGAGATCAATCTCCCTGCCAGCACAGTGAAAGAGAAGTGTGCGAGCAATTCTCTTATGGCAGAGTCGGTAAGATGGAGATCTTTCCCATCTTCCTACTGGCACACAGAGTGATAATGCTAATGTGCATGGGGTGATTAGAGTGTGCCCAGGCACATCGGCACACCCTCTGCACACACCTAGGACTCAATGTGAATTTCCAAAGTTGGTGCCCAAGCAGATCTGAAACTTCCACCAATAGTGGCAAGATGCAGGCTTACCAAATGAACATGATTCCCTAATTAAAGAGAAGTCATAAACTGCATGGGTAATATTTTCTCACCTTTAGTTCTAGCAACAATTCAAACATTTTGGATCATCAATCACTTTCTGTCTTGAAAAGAATGATCGCCAGGAAAAATTTACCTAGTAGGGACATAAAAACGAACTGACAGGGGTTCTTCATTCAGGAGTTTCAGCATTTTGGTCTCTATACTATAATAACTTCAAGGTGAACTTCACCAAATCTGAAATTGTATATGTCTCGTTACCATCAGCTCAGCTACAACAGTTGGGAGATAATTTTCCATTCAAGATGTACACCTCTTCTATGTGCTATCTGGGGATAGATCTCCCCTCAAATGTGGCACAACTTTTCTTGCTGAATTATCTATCCTTGCTGAACAAAACCTGAACTGATCTTAATGCTTATTCTTCCAAATATTTTTTATGGCTGGATAGGATCAACATCCTCAAAATGGACATTCTCTGCAGTTTCTTTACATCTTTCAGACAGTCCCTATTAAAGCCCCATGCCTTTTTTCAAAATACTCCAACAACCATGACACACATTTGGTGGTGGAAATGTCCTCTGATTAAGGAGTTCTGGACCCAGATTCTCAAACTCTATTGCAAGCTTATGGCAACACAAATTAGTAACATACCAAAAATAGCCTTAAAGTGGATGTAAACCCGCAAAAAAATGTAATTAATAATTATGCCTGGTAGAGTATAGCATGTCATGTCATCTGTGCCCAACCGTGAGTAATGACCTTATCTTTTTTCAGGAAGAGAAAGTCTGACTAACAGGGAAATACACAGATGATACTGTAAGCCCCTGCTCTGTGAGTGACAAGCAATTTTCGTATCTCCTTCACGGAGCAGAGAAAGTTTTACACTCCCCCCTCCAAAATCTCTCAGTATAGAGGTGGGTGGGGGGCTTGTGACATCACAACTCCACCCACCGAGTTCCAGCAAAGAGAGAAACCCACTGATTTCAGAGTTTTACAGAGCAGGCTAGTGCTTACAGGAAGAAAATTAGCAAGGTAGGGATAGATGCAGGAGGCTTGCATGTATATATACATTAATACTATGCCATTAGTTTATACTGGGTGAGTGCTGGGTTTACATCCACTTTAAGGCTGGTACACACTGGCCTAATATCATCCAATTCAACAGAAACCAGCCGAAATTAGGCCAGTGTGTATGGCAGCCTGCCTGAGAGAAGCCAGCCAGGGTTCGATCAGCACTGGCAGTCCTGCTATTGAACACAATAGCACAGCGGAAAGGATCACCACACTAACATCGCAACAAGTTAGTACGGCAACCCCTCTGTTTTGTTTCGCTCCCTATAATCCTGGGCCCCATCAAGTCAGCTAAGAAAGATGCTCTTCTACATTTTCTCTCAGTATGAAGGACCCCAACACTAGAAATCTACTACCATTCCGTCCTTGGCAAAAAGGGCGGTAGATTTAGATGCCATTAGAGATCTAGAGCATCTGTTATCTCAGGAAAATTGAAGATCATAACAGTTTTCGAAAACATGGGCCCTAAAATTATTGCCTCTCCTTTGTATTTAAGACCTGGCTTTCTGGACAGCAACCCCCGGATATTAGACATGATGAAGAATTCTCTCAAACACCCTCTTTTCCTCTATAACGGCTTCAATCTAATCTTATACTTCCATGATGCTGTTTTCACATCTGTCTCAGCTCCCCGTCTTACTATCCCATTACCTCACTACTCTTGCAGCCCAAATGAATGCCTCATTTTAAGTATAACCCCATTCAGAAATAGGCCCTAATCTGGAAATTAACTTTGATTCTTTCAAACTTGGGGGCTAACAAAGCATCTCTTATTTTGGTTCAGTTGACATACATTGTGAAAGTGATATATCATAATCTCACTCTTGGTACACCCTCCTTACCAAAAATGAGATGAAAAAAAGTTGTGCCTTTCGTGACTTGACTGTTGTACTACGAGATCCTATTCTCTTTTTGTGGAATATGCATATTCTTTTGTTTACAATATATGTTTGTATTCTTCTAGTGAACTAAAAACTGCCAGGGGTTCTAATCATTTATTGCCCTTTATCTAAAACTACAAAAATGTTTTGGCTATACATACAATTTAGGCAATACTGCATGGACCAGGACCCACCAAAACATGTGGCAGTTCATTGAAAAAGCAGCAAGTCTGTCAACACTGTTGAGGTCATCCTTCTGGTCTCTCCTGCTATAAGTATGTTCACAGACAGCTCTGTTATGTATCTGTACTGTATTCTTTAACTTTGAAAAACATTAAAGTGGTTCTAAAGGTAAAAGGCTTTTTCCCTTAATGCATCCTCTGCATTAAGGTAAAAAACCTTTTCACAGTAGCTCCCCCCGCCACCTCTATACTTATCTCAGCCTGATCTTGGCCCAACGCTGTGCACATCTGCAGGGTGCTGTCGGTCAAAACCTGTGAACAGAGAACCAGGAGTGGCGCTGGACCAGGTTGTGTGTTTGAATAGACGTAAACAGCCCAACTCAAGAGCAAACACACATGAGTGCCCCCAAAGGTAGAGGTGCCCTATGGGAGCACTCAGCGGGAAGCAGGAGCCAGGAGTGTTAGCAGGGGACCCCAGAGGAGGAAGATCAGGGCTGCTCCGTGCAAACACATTGCACAGAGCTGGTAAGTATGACATATTTGTTATGTTAATGAAAAAATGAAAGCTTTACAATTACTTTAATTAAAAAAAACACTCAAGAATACTTGAAGAAGCTCAAGTGTGAACCTAGCCTACCTATAGTTTTCTGTTAGTCTTTTGTATCTCATTGATAGTGCACTCAGTTACTTTGTTATAAATCTAAAGGGAAGCACAGGTACTTATCTTCAATAACAAAATCTGAAAGGAAACACAAGTGCTCATCCTCTAATAACAACTTCATCGTCACCGGGGACAAAATGAAAGCAAATCTATAAAATAACTTATTTTGCTGTGTATGAAGAGGGCCATGATGGAGCTAATGTTTCATTAAAGAATGTTACCCCCCAAAAAAATTCCGACAGAATAAAATAAAATTAGTGAGCGGCAACTATAAAGCAACGAACAACAAAATAATAAAAAATGGATGCTTCTCTAGAGATGTTAGAGCAGCATTCATTTTATATTATATAATGAAAAAATGTTATTGACATTGTTCTAAGTGCACTACAGTGGCTTAGTGTTAAAATGACCGAAATTGCAAAATACATGTAAATAAAGCACCTGGACCAGTTTTCTTACATCCATGAGTCCACAAAAAGTCAAGCTCAGTTATATTAGAACTGATGTAATGATGGCTAACTTTGAAGTTAGCTAGGAGTGACATAGTATTATTTTATGACCTCAAGTGAAGCAGAGGAATTATTTAATAGGTTAACACTAGGATAGGTAATTCCATGTCAGGTATGCAGGAGGAAGAAGCTTTTCATTTTTGCTATGGACCTCTGTAATTGTGGTCACATGGTCTTTAAAATGATTGTGATTGGTTATCGCAGAACCAAATATTTCCCCCAATGGATCTGCTTCTGAAATCTTTGCATTGATAACCTATTTTCAATAGTACTTCTCCCATGCCATGGAAAGCTTAGGGATCAGTTAACATTTGAACATTTCCCTATTGGGTCTATCACAAGAGAGCCCCTTGACTGATGGAAGTCTTCAAACCTCTAGTTTCTGATTGGTGGTTGTGGGTATACAGTATATTGCTAAAACTCTTTGAGAATGTGCAGCACAACTATGGCTTGTAGCAGTAAATGTGTGGCAAAAATAGGTGATGGCATGCCAATTTGGAAAAATGATTATGGTTTTACTATATTTGAAGCTGGGACTGTGCCACCAATGAGAAAAGTTGAGGAGACTGCCTCAGACATCACAGATGGAGGTAAGGCAGGGGTAGCAATGAGGTCAGAGTGTTCATACTAGGCCAGGGTTTTTCAACCAGGGTTCAGTGGAACCCTAGGGTTCCTCTAGAGGTTGCTAGGGGTTCCTTGAGCAATAAGCAATTTCTGCCTCTTAGATAAGTTTCCACTAAAACCATTTATCTTTTTAGCTATCTGTAAGATGGTGGGTCTTCCCAATGACCACAAAAATAAAGAGCATTCTTCGCACTGACCATCACACTAATGTATTATGAATTGTAGATACAGTAATTTTTAGCAGGGGTTCATGAGGCCGGAAAGATATTTTAAGGGTTCCTCTGTGTTGAAAAGGTTGAGAAAGGCTGTACTAGGCATTCGGGTCCAGTGCAGCTCCAGGCACTGCCCTGATTCAAGCAAAAAAAAAACACATGATGAAGAATTATCTCACATACCCGCTTTTCCTCTATAACAGGGATAAGCAATTAGCGGACCTCCAGATGTTGCAAAACTACAAGTCCCATCATGCCTCTGCCTCTGTGTGTCATGCTTGTGGCTGTCAGGGTCTTGCTATACCTCATGGGACTTGTAGTTCTGAAACAGCTGGAGGTCCGCTAATTGCATATCCCTGCTCTAGAACAACTTCCTTCTAATCTTATACTGCCATGATGCTGTTTTCACATCTGTCACAGCTCCCTGTTTTACTACCCCTATACCTTGCTACTCTTGCAGCCCAAATTAATTCCTCCTTTTATGTATTACCCCACTCAGAAATAGGTCCTAATCTAGCAATTGACGTTGATTCTTTCAAAATTAGGGGCTAAAAAAGCATCTGTTATTTTGGTTCAGTTGACATACATTGTGAAAATGATATATCATAATCTCACTCTTGGTACACCCTCCTTACCAAAAATGAGATGAAAAAAGTTGTGCCTTGCGTGACTGTTGTACTACGAGATCCTAGTCTCTTTTTGTGGAATATGAATATTCTTTTGTTTACAAAATATCTTTGCATTCTTCTATTTTCTGAAAATGTCTAAAAAATAAGATTGAACTAAAAACTGACAGGGGTTTTAATCCTTTATTGCTCTAAAACTACAAAAAATGTTTTGGCTATACATACAATTTTGGTAATACTGCACGGACCAGGACCCACCATCAAATTACTATTTGAAACCGGGACTGTGCCGCCAATTAGGCAAATTGAAGAGAATGCGTCAGGCATCACAGATGGAGGCAAGGCAGCGGGCAGCAATGAGGCCAGAGTGTTCATACTAGGCATTCGGGTCCAGTGCAGCTCCAGGCACTGCCCAGCAAAAAAAAAAAAAAAAAGGGCTCATTAACAACAGGGGCAGTTACCTGCATTTTTCCACAAGGAAGAACGCAGGTGACTGCAATGACATACAGAAAACAATTGTTTTCTTTGTCATGTTCAGACCACAATTCAACGTGTTCCAAAGCAGAGAAATATTATGCAACGTTTTCATCATATCGCAACATTCTGCCCAAACACACATGTCACTGCACATAAGCATAGCACACCACACTTCCGTGCAGTGATATGAATGAAGTGTCTGTTTGTACAGTTTGATTAAAATTTGTTAAAAAAATGAGTGGTGCAATGCGATAAAACGCACATCACACCATTCCCTACCGCACTGCTCTGCAGGCCAAAATGCTGTGCGAAGTGTAAATGGGCCCTAAAGTACCTGAACTCCAATACAAAAATGAAATAATGAAATATATTGCAGCTCAGATGTGGGTGTTACAATTAGTTTTCCTTTTTCAGTTTTTTTATTTTTATTTCCTTTGTGGATATCCTGCTAATAACACAATTCCTGTACTAGAGTGGTTATGCCTCTTCATGCCACTTTATCTACAGAGGGAGTCATGGCTCCTCTGATTTTTAGTAATAACCCCTCATCTTCAATATACTGTATATGGAGGTGTACTTTTGCAGTTAACAAAAAATAGCTGGAAAACTGATAAGATTGTTTTTCTATATCAGTTCAGTGCACAAGAAGTTACATAGATGGTGCCATTCTGGTAAGGTCGACACTAAAAGAAAACGAATGCAGCCACCATCCCTGGTCACAGGTGCTTCCATGTTCATCCTGGTGCATTAAAGGAGGGATGGGCTCCCTCCAGGTAAGCCTGCCCTTAATTTAGTCACTGCTATATATGCTCTAACTTGGAGACTCTCAGACCTATAGCATTAGGACCACAGTATACAGAGGAGCCATGGTGAGGCGCTGTGGCTTTCACATATATTTGCAAATGTGTGCCAGTAAACCCTCTGTTTGGTTTTGTTGCAGGCTAGCTGGTAAGTGTACTGGAAAATTTTCTGTAGTTTGAAATCTATCTTCACCTGGTCTCCCTTCCTGGTTCCGTCTGTTTGGTTGCTTGAATGGCCAGGCCGCAATGACATCACTGCTGTGCATGCGCATGGGGGTCACGGCATGGAATGGGCGCTGTAAGTGTCTGCTGAGCTGCGCATGCATGGTTCAGTGTACACTACAGCTGACAGATGGGGGGAAGCATTTAGGACAGAAGAGACGGATAGAATTAGGGTTGCCACATCATCCCTTTAATCCAGGACAGATATTAATTACACAGGTTCTGTGGCTGATTAACCACTTCAGCCCCGGAAGGATTTGCCCCCTTCCTGACCAGAGCCCTTTTTGCGATTCGGCATTGCGTCGCTTTAACTGACAATTGCGCGGTTATGCAACGTTGTACCCAAACGAAATTTGCGTCCTTTTTTTCCCACAAGTAGAGCTTTCTTTTGGTGGTATTTGATCACCGCTGCGTCATTTCTGATCGCCGCTATAAACAAAAGAAGAGCGACAATTTTGCAAAAAAAAAAACAAATTTCTTACTTTTTGCTAAAATACAAATTAAAAAAAAATATATAAAAAAACATTTTTTTTCATCGGTTTTGGCCGATTTATATTCTTCCTCATATTTGTGATAAAAAAAATCGCAATCGGGGTTTATTGATTGGTTTGCGCAAAAGTTGCCGCGTTTACGGATGATGAGAATTAATTTCTGGGGTTTTTATTTTTTTTTTATTTTTTACTAGTAATGGCGGCGATCTGCGATTTTTAGCGGTACTGCGATATTGCAATGGGCATGTCGGAACATTTTGACACTTTTTTGGGACCATTGGCATTTATACAGCGATCAGTGCTATAAAAATGCACTGATTACTGTGTAAATGCCATTGGCAGTGAAGGGGTTAACCTGCAGGGGGCGCTCTAAGGGTTAACTATGTTCCCTGGGCGTGTTCTAACTGTCTTAGTGTTTGACTGGCAGGGGGAGGGGAGTGATCACAGCTTCCATGTAGAGAAAGGCTGTGATCACTCCCTTCCCCCTCTAAAAGAACGGAGGCCCGTGTTTACTTACACAGACCTCCGTTCATCCACTCCGGGGGGGCATCGCGGGTAGCCGGCGGAGGTCAAGTCCGCCGCACCTTCTCCCTGGCCCTCCCTGGACACAGTGAGCGCGCCTCCGGCGGCGCGCGTGCGCTCACAGTGCGCGATCTGGCAGCCGCCGTCAGATGACGGCGGTTTGTCCAGGAGAACCACCTTGTCGCCGTCAACCTGCGGCTGACGGTCGGCAAGTGGTTAAGGCGGTAATTAAACTCACTTGGTGCCTTATCTGCATTAAATTAGCCTCAGAACCTGTGTAATTCATATGTGTCCTGGATTAAAGGGATGATGTGGCAACCCTAGATAGGATGTCCCTTGTGACAGCAGTGTTGGGCAGCACATCCATAAATATATGTTTCAAAACTGCACAATTGCAATTTCCTTTCTGAGGGTGACTACTTTCAATATACATGGTTGTATGTGGAAACCTACATTGCACCTTCCACTGCTGATTACTGACATAGGCTAGAGATTTACATGCAGCCAGCGCCGGCACTTAAACACCCATTTATTAAACCTCCGCCATTACAGCACCATCCATGGTATCCAGTGTGACAGTGTTTGGAGGACTAAAGCTCTTGGAGTCACAATTTCTGACTCTCATTCTGTGTTTGTAAGCAGCGGCAGAAGTTTGTGGGATGGAGCAATGATTAGGGGATGCGTGTTCTGTTACTATGGTAGGAGCAAAGGCAGATGGGGCATGTAGTTTTAGCAAAGCAGTGCACTTGACAGCAAGATATATTCGCTGCTTGTGCTTGCCCACACAGATAGAAAGTGTAGGGAAAGGAGCCTCGGCCATGGCCATAAATGGTACTTGAGGCTTCTTCACAGATGTCACATTAAAGTGGTTGTATACCTCTTTTTAGAAGTTGCACCTAAAGGTAAGCCTATAATAAGCCTTACCTATAGGTACTATAAATATCTCCTAAACGTGCGCCATTCAGGAGATATTTACCTTTTAGTGTGTGTCGATGATGTCATGGGCGCATGCACTCCAAGCTGTTTCTTCCCGAACGAATGCCGAGACTGGCGGTTACCACGTGCAGACGCGGGAGTGACATCACATGGCTCCAGCCAGTCACAGTGCCGGAGTCTGTGGCCCCGGAAGGGAAGAGAGGCAGACATGGACACGGCCTCAAGTGGGGACTGCGCGAGCTTCGCTTGCAGGTAAGTACCACATAATGGGATAGTATGCGATGCATACTAGCCTCTTATGCTTTTACTTTGCAGGGAACAAAAGAGGAAGTAAAACCCACCAATGCCCATTAATGCACATTTATTATTTACATTAAGCTGTTCACACCCTCAGGTATTTTCCATTCAAAACAAAGGGGGGTTTACTAAAACTGGAGCACACAGAATCTGGTGCAGCTGTTGATAGTAACCAATCATCTTCTAATTTCAGCTTGTTCAATTATGCTTTGAAAATAGCGCAGGTTCACATTGATGTGATATGCAATTGCATTGTCTGCGCCGCAATGATTCCCAAAAGTAGTTTCTGTACTACTTTTGGTGACTTCGGGGTGCGATTTGTATAGACATCTGTGCAGCAACCCGCACAGATGTCTCTGAACTCGCCCCCGAAGTCAGGCTGACATGCAGGTATGAAATCGTGCGAGGTCAGCTGAATTTGCACGATTTCAATCCCGCTGTCAGTGTGAACCTGGGCTGAGGGCGGGTTTGAAATCGCGCAAATTCAGCTTAACTCGCATTATTTCAAACCAGCTTTTCAGTCCGACTTTGGGGGCTATTTCACAGACATCTGTGTGGGTTCTTGCACAGATCTCTATTGAAATTGCCACCAAAGTCGCCAAAAGTAGTGCAAGAACTACTTTTGGGAATTGGTACGGCGCCGCAAAGTCGGCGTTGCACTGATAATAGGTATAACTATAGATAACTGCTAATAGGCTATGAATTGGCATGCAATTAGGCTAAAACCTAGAAGCTGATTGGTTACTATGTACAGCTGCACCAGATTTTTTGTGCGCCAGTTTTTGCAAATCTCCAAAAATATAAAAATAGTTTTAACCAAACCCATTGATTCTGAACCAGAATAGCTACTCATATGCCTTAAATTATCACTAAATCTGCACATTTATAAGAAGTGGCCAGACACATGGAAGGCTAATGGTATACCTGCTGCCATCCACCCATACCTTTTCAAGTAATACCATTATCGTCATTTTATTCAATTCCCTTACATATATTTTACATCTATCATGCTGGATGTTAATTATATTCTTCATTAAAAAAAATGTTTGCACAAAAACAGTTTATGCATACAGTATAACGTTCATAAAGTTAAGCTGGTAATGGTTCTTACCATTGAATCTAAGGCAGACACAAGGCTTGTGATAATTTCATCTTTTCCATTAGAAACAGCTGATACCCACATATCAGGTCTGGAGTTGTTCACGGATCCTTCATACTGCTTTCCTGCCAGTGCCATATTCTTCTGCAATGAAATCAGGATGTGTTAATATCATTATCCATGCACTCAGTCACTACCTATTAGAGAATATTCTCTGCAAATTGTCAAAGGTTAAGGCAACAAGGATTGATAATGAGCCAAACACACTCCTTTTACTCAGTCTGCTGTAGCTCTACTTCTTACTTGGTGCTTTTACCTCCCAGTAATGCGATTATTTCAGCTCATGTCATTTAGACACATATTGTAAAGTGCTAGGCAGAGATGGAACAATCCTGCTTCCTACACAATGAATTTTCCCTTTATTGCCTTTCACGAACATCACTACATAAACATAATTGGTGTTGTTTTACCTATACCGGATATTGTCCTACATATAGTTTGCAGAGTAAAAAGAAGCTTCACCTGCTCGCCGGTCAAAAGACTATCCAATATTTCAAATATATCTGACTATTAAAAAAACTTTCACAAATTAGATTTTTTAGTCCAGTCTAAATAAATATTAAAAAGAAAATAAACACAAAACCACAATGCATTATCTTTAAATTACAGACACATTAACGCATGTGTACTTTAAAGCTTGAGCTATAGACCTCTGTGAGCAACAGAGGAAAACATGCAAAAAGGAAAAGCTCTGCCTGCTTGCTAGATAGAAGACTACATGCTATCCATATGCAATATTTCATATATACAGTATATCTGGTTAAAAAAAAGACAGAAAATTTCAAATAGTATTGTTTAGTTCCTATATTAAAAGAAAAAAATGAAACAGCAATTGTACTGATAACGGGAAAAAGTTGACCTACAACATCCACTTTTGATTAGTGAAAAGTAATGAATGCGTTTTGCAAAGTTTTAGTGCACAAACAAATGAATTAAAGCGGAACTTCACCCAAAAGGGGAAGCCCCGCTTGTTTGTATCCCCCCCCCACTGCAACATTTGGCACTTTATTGGGGGGGGGGGGGGGAGTGGGTACCTGTATTGACAGGTATTCGCTCCCACTTCCGGTAAGATTGCTACGGCGATCTGTGTGGAAGGTCGTCTCCCCCCTTCCCCTGCAGCCTTGTGGGACACATCACAGGTCCAAGAAGACTGCAGGATCATTCGCAAAGTGCAACGCGACCTGCACAAGCCAGAAGGTTTCCCTTACATAAGATTCCAGTGCCTGCACCCTAAGCCGATTGAAGAATAGGATGCGGGTGAGGACATTACTGGATCCTTGGACAGGTAAGTGTCCTTATATTAATCACATCAGTACCGGGCACGAAAACCCCCTTCCTGTCCAGGCCATTTTTCAGCTTTCAGCGCTATCACATTTTGAATGACAATTACTCAGTTATGCAACGCTGTACCTGTATGAAACGTGCGTCCTTTTTTTTCACACAAATAGAACTTTCTTTTGGTGGTATTTAATCACTAGGGGGGTTTTATTTTTTGTGCTATAAATAAAAAAAGATTCAAAATTTTGTGAAAAAATGCCTTTTTCTTTGTTTCTAACATAAAATTTTGCAAATTAGTAATTTTTCTTTGTAAATTTTGGCCAAAATGTATACTGCTACCTATCTTTGGTAAACATAACCCAAATAAGTGTATATTATTTGGTCCTTGTTAGGGCCGGTTCACATTGTAGCGAGGCGGAGCGGCGCGATGCGGCGCTCCAGGCGATCTCAAAGCGGCTTGCTAGGAGACTTCTATCATAGAAGTCAATGCAAGCCGCCTGAGATCGCCCTAAAAATAGTGCAGGGACCATTTTTCTAATGCGGAGCGAAGCGATTCGCTCCTATTAGAACGGTCCCATTTGCACAGCATTGAGGCGAATTGTCAGGCGACTCAAGTCGCCTGACAATTCGCCTAGATGTGAACTGTCAGCGAAGTCGCGCCGCTCCGCCCCGCTGCAGTGTGAACCGGCCCTTAAAGTTATAGAGTCTACAAGCTATGGTGCCAATCACTGAAAATTGATCACACCTGATCACACCTGATATACTGACGGCCTATCTCATTTCTTGAGACCCTAACAAGCCAGGAAAGTACAAATACCCCCCAAATGACCCCTTTTTGGAAAGTAGACATTCCAAGGTATTTAGTAAGGGGCATGGTGAATTTTTTGAAGTTGTATTTTTTTCCCACAATTCTTTGCAAAATGAAGATTTTTTTTTCTTTTTTTCTTTTTCACAAAATTGTCATTGTAACAGGTTATTTCTCACACCCAGCATATGCATGCCACAAATTATGCCCCAAAACACATTCTGCTACTCCTCCTGAGTATGGCGATATCACATGTCTGAGACTTTTTCACAGCCTGGCCACATACAGAGGCTCAACATGCAGGGAGCGCCGTCAGGTATTCTAGGGACATAAATTACACATCTACTGCCATGACGACCTATCACATTTTTGAAGGCCCTGGAGCACCAGGACAATGGAATTGCACACAAAATGACCCCATTTGAGAAAGCAAGCACGCCAACGAATAATCTTTGAGGCATAATGAGTCTTTTGAACGGTTCATTTTTTCCAGTAGTTTTTGGAAAATGTGGGAAAAAAATGAAAACGCATTTTTTTTTACACAAAGTTGTCCATTTATAAGATATTTCCAACACATAGCATGTACATAGGAGAAATGACACCCCAAAATACATTCTACTATTCCTCCTGAGTATGGCGATATGACATGTGTGAGACTTTTACATAGCCTGGCCACATACAGAGGCCCAACACTGAACTAGCACCTTCAAGCGTTCTACAAACATAAATTACACATCTCGATTCTCAACACCCTATTACGCTTTTGAAGGTCCTGGAGCACCAGGACAATGGAATTGCCCACAAAATTACCCCATTTTGGAAAGCAAACACCCCAACGTATAATCTATGAGGCATAATGAGTCTTTTGAACATGTTATTTTTTTCCAGTATTTTTTGGAAAATGTGGGAAAAAAATGAAAACGCTTTTATTTTTACACAAAGTTGTCCATTTATATGATATTTCCAACACATAGCATGTATGTAGCAAAAATGACACCCCAAAATACATTCTACTACTCCCCCCCAAGTATGGCGATACCACATGTGTGAGACTTTTACAGGTGATGTTTACTCATGGGTGTGACGGTCACTGACAGGTGATTGGCGATGGTCACTGATAGGTGACTGGCGGTGGTCACTGATGGGTGACTGGCGGTGGTCACTGATGGGTGACTGGCGGTGGTCACTGACGGGTGTCTGGCGGTGGTCACTGATGGGTGAGGGTGTCTGGCGGTGGTCACTGATGGGTGATAGGTGACTGGCAGTGGTCACTGATGGGTGATGGGTGACTGGTGGTGGTCACTGATAAGTGATGGGTGACTGGCAGTGGTCAGTGATGGGTGACCGGTCTCTGGTGGTGGTCACTGATGGGTGATGGGTGTCTGGTGGTGGTCACTGATGGGTGACTGGTGGTGGTCACTGATGGGTGACTGGTGGAGGTCACTGATGGGTGACTGGCGGTGCACACTGATGGGTGCCGGGTGTCTGGTGGTGGTCACTGATGGGTGATGGGTGTCTAGTGGTGGTCATTGATGGGTGACGGGTGACTGGTGGAGGTCACTGATGGGTGACTGGCCGTGGTCACTGATGGGTCATGGGTGACTGGCAGTGGTCACTGATGGGTGACTGGCGGTGGTCATTGATGGGTGCCGCGTGTCTGGCGGTGGTCACTGATGGGTGCCGCGTGTCTGGCGGTGGTCACTGATGGGTGACGGGTGTCTGGAGGTGGTCACTAATGGGTGACCGGTGTCTGGTGGTGATCACTAATGCGTGACGGGTGACTGGCGGTGGTCACAGATGCGTGACGGGTGACAGGTGACTGGCGGTGGTCACAGATGCGTGACGGGTGACAGGTGACTGGCGGTGGTCACTGATGGGTGACGGGACACAGGCGGTGGTCACTGATGGGTGACGGGTGACTGGCGGTGGTCAGTGATGGGCGGTGGTCACTGATGGGTGACGGGTGACTGGCGGTGGTCAGTGATGGGTGATTGGCGGTGGTCACTGATGGGTGACGGGTGACATGCCACGGTCACTGACGGGTGACTGGTGACAGGTGCACTTTATGATGGCAGTCTGATGACAGGTGCACTTTATGATGACAGGTACACTTTATGGGGCATATGGGGTGACTGCTGGGTGACAGGTGCATTGGGGGGAGAGGCAGTGAAGTGAGTGAGAAGGGTGTGTTTATACTTAACAGATCAGTAACTCACTGATCCCAGCTCTTCTCTCCTCACACTAGAAACTGTGTGAGGAGAGAAGAGCTGGTAACAGATAGTTACCGCTCTGTTTACATTGGATGTGATCGATTGTGAAGTAGATCACAGCCGATCACAAGGTAACAGCCGGCGGCCGGTGGCTGATACCAGTGTTGGTGACAGGCAGTATTCCCTGGGAACACGCCGCCACCGACGCGCACGCACAGCGCGCTCCCGATCACGCGCATGTGCCGTGCGAACGGGGGACGTGCCATTTGTGATCGGCCTATAACCAATGGCTGTTCACCCCTGTCGGTGACGCGGTGTTTCCTGGGGACACGCCGACACAGCCAGGATGCACGCGCCCTATCGCGCGCAATCCCAGCTTAAAGGGGCGACGTCATATGACGTCCGCCCGCAGTAATAGCCGTTCCGCCCCGCCGTCATTTGATGGTGGGCGGACGGCAAATGGTTAAAAGTCAGCAGCTACAGTATTTGTAGCTGCTGAATTTTAATTTTTGAGGAGGAGACTGGAACTCCTCTTTAAAGAGGAAGTAAACCTAGATGGGGTTTACTTCCTCTACATTCCCCTGCAAAGTAGATGCATAATGGGCAACTATGCGATTATGTGCCACTTACCTGCAAACAAAGCCTGCAACGTCCAGCGCTGTCCATCTTCTGCCCCTCTTCCTTCTGAGGCCGCGACTCCGGCTCTGTGACTGGCCGGAGTCATGTGACATCACTCCCGCGCATGCGCGCGGGAGCCGCCGGCCACAGCATGATCACAGTGAAGAAACGGCATGGAGGCCGTCTATTCACTGCGCATGTGCCGAAATGACGTCGGCAATGCTAGTACACTGCATATCTCCAGAACCATGCAGGTTTGAGAGATATGCAGGCCCCTACAGGTAAGCCTTATTATAGGCTTACCTGTAGGTTAAATTGGTTGTCACGAGTTGAAAACCACTTTAACTGCTAAAATCAACTAGGGATCTTACATTTAATGAAATAGTCACAGACTATCTATTAAACCAGCCATCAGCAGGGACTGGCCAAATTTAGATCCATGTATGGGACAGCCTGTTTGGTTTTCCCCATCAGCAGGGACTGGCCACATTTCTATCCATGTATGGGACAGCCTGTTGGGTTCTTCCCCATCAGTGCTGCCAGCTATAGCAAGCAGCACTAATAATTGTATTCTGACGGCGAGGAAGGATCCCCACTGTCAGAACACAATAGCCTAGCTAGGGAGATTGTCCTATCCACCTTAAATGTGTGGATGGGAGAATCGGGTCATTTTTTTTGTCAACCCGCTAGTTGAATGAAGAAAAATGATGAATGTATGGGCTGCCTTAGCCTACTAACTGGGCAATTAAAACACTGATTAGGTCATCTCTCCTACTTTCAGCAAGCTCCCAGCGTTCGAAGTAATGACATCACCATGTAGTGCAATAAAGTAGGGCTGAAATGATTAATCGATAAAATCGATAATAATCGATAATTAAATTAGTTGTCGACGAATTCCATTATCGATTAGTTGCTCTGATTAGTTGGTTCGTATCTTCCTCCTTGCCTGTCAGCCTTCTTTGCCTCCGTCCGTTCTATAATCTCCTCTGTACAAGCTGGCGGCTTCCGCATATAGATACAGCGCCCATGTGACCGGGCCCGTCCTCCTCTCCTCCTCTTTGCTTCAGCTGGGGAATAAAGCTACGTACATCTGACGTCACGTGACGCCGGCCAGTGCCCTGAATGCGGAAGAGAGACATGTGGCATAGACATGTGGCATAGACGGAGCCGACAGAGGAGGACAAAATACAGGACCCACCAGAGATTGACAGGACCCACCACCCACCGTAAGGCTCAGTGGAGGAGGAGTGAGACCTACAGGGAAGGTGAGCGAACGGACATCACGTCCACTAGATATACCATTAGCGGGACAGCAGTGAAGAGGAAGAGGTGCAACTTGAGGAAGATAAAGTACGAAATGAAGTTCAAGCTTATTTTGCTGAGAAGGCACTTGCGAAGGAGGGAAACCCTTTGAGTTGGTGGAAGGGTAACCAAGAAAAAATATCCTACCCTGGCACAACTTGCTAAATCCTTCTTGTGCATCCCAGGCACCTCCACTCCATAGGAGCGCCTCTTTTCTGTTGCAGGCAACATCGTTTGTAAAAAGAGAGCCAGCCTTAGCCCCGAGCATGTTGATAGGCTAACTTTTTTACACTCAAATGCAAAGTTTCTTGAACAGTTAAAGTAAGTCCACCTCTTTTCAGAATGTTTCTTGTTTTTCTACTGCTTTTGAAATATCTGCAGTTGTGTTTCTGCAGTTTGAGTGTAGCAATCTATTTTTTCATTATTTTTTTACATAAATAAATGAAAAAAAATGGCATATTACTTTTTGTGTCAGTTTTTATCCGATTAATCGATTAATTGAAAAAATAATCGGCCAACTAATCGATTACCAAAATAATCGTTAGTTGCAGCCCTACAATAAAGCATGACTGGCTAACAGTAGTGCTCTTTTCTCTCCCAGTCCAGCAATGCTAATACAGAGACAAATTTCAAGTTTATAGTTACATTTAAAAAGCATATGCAGTATTTAAAGATATTTTAATAAATGCATACCTGGAAACAGTGGTAGTTTTTATATCTCTTTTTGGCTTTGCAGCTCAGATGTCCGCACAGATTAGTATACAAAATTTTGAATCAGTCGTCTTTGATTTCTTTTATTCAATACTGGGCTAATATTATGATTTCCAAAATCTCCTGCTCAGCAATTTATTCGCAAGTTAAAATCAATTTGTGGAAAAAAGATGATGAGAAAGATCCAAAGAAGCATTAGATCAATCGTAATAACTAAAATGCAGAATACATACTGTAGGTCAGCATTCATTCTTCCTGCTCTGGAAGTTCTAGGGCAGTGGTTCTCAACTCCGGTCCTCGGGACCCACCAACAGGCCAGATTTTAAGTATTACCTTGGGGAGATGCAGACTAGAATACTGCAATCACTGAGCAGCAAATGATATCACCTGTGATGTATTTCAGTTATCCTGCAAACCTGGCCTGTTGGGGGGTCCCGAGGACCGGAGTTGAGAACCACTGTTCTAGGGTCTGTTTATTTGAAGCCCAATTGAAAGTTCAGTTTAAAGCTGAATTCCAGGAATTCAGCTCCTTTGTAAAAAGTGAAGGCACACTATGAGTTAAATCTAAGAAGCTGCATGACATCTCTTAGAGCCGGTTCACACTGAGGCGACTTGTCAGGCGACTCAAGTCGTCTGACAAGTCGTCCCCATGCAGTGCAATGGAACCGTTCTAATAGGAGCGACTCAGGTCGCTCCGACTTAGAAAAAGGTTCCTGCACTATTTTTGGGGCGACCTCAGCGCGACTTGCATTGACTTCTATGTAAAGAAGTCTCCTTGCAAGCCGCGCTGAGGTAGCCTCGAACGGCGCGACTTGCAGGGCAAAGTGTTCAGTGTGAACCGGCTCTTAGGCTTATCTCTATAATTTACATCAGACAGTTTTATTGCACTCCTGGAAGAGGGCTACTGCTAGCTAGACTGACTCAGATGCTTCAGGTCTAAGCATCTTCAACATTAGAGTCCTTGCAGCTGCTATGCATGCCCCATCACAGGAGCTTTTGTATTATGTGAACTCATCCACAAAATACAAAGGCTTCTCTGACTGGGCAGCAGAGAGCATGCATACAGTGGGGCAAAAAAGGTATTTAGTCAGCCACCAATTGTGCAAGTTCTCCCACTTAAAAACATGAGAGAGACCTGTAATTTTCATCATAAGTACACTTCAACTATGAGAGACAGAATGAGAAAAAAACAAATCCAGAAAATCACATTGTCTGATTTTTAAAGAATTTATTTGCAAATTATGGTGGAAAATAAGTATTTGGTCAATAATAAAAGTTCATCTCAATACTTTGTTATATACCCTTTGTTGGCAATGACAGAGGTCAAATGTTTTCTGTAAGTCTCCACAAGGTTTTTACACACTGTTGCTGGTAGTTTGGCCCATTCCTCCATGCAGATCTCCTCTAGAGCAGTGATGTTTTGGGGCTGTCGCTGGGCAACACGGATTTTCAACTCCCTCCAAAGATTTTCTATGGGGTTGAGATCTGGAGACTGGCTAGGCCACTCCAGGACCTTGAAATGCTTCTTACAAAGCCACTCCTTCGTTGCCCAGGTGGTGTGTTTGGGATCATTGTCATGCTGAAAGACCCAGCCACGTTTCATCCTCAATGCCCTTACTGATGGAAGGAGGTTTTTACTCAAAATCTCATGATACATGGCCCCATTCATTCTTTCCTTTACACGGATCAGTCGTCCTGGTCCCTTTGCAGAAAAACAGCCCCAAAGCATGATGTTTCCTCCCCCATGCTTCACAGTAGGTATGGTGTTCTTTGGATGCAACTCAGCATTCTTTCTCCTCCAAACACGACAAGTTGAGTTTTTACCAAAAAGTTCTATTTTGGTTTCATCTGACCATATGACATTCTCCCAATCCTCTTCTGGGTCATCCAAATGCTCTCTAGCAAACTTCAGAGGGGCCTGGACATGTACTGGCTTAAGCAGGGGGACACGTCTGACACTGCAGGATTTGAGTCCCTGGCGGCGTAGTGTGTTACTGATGGTAGCCTTTGTTACTTTGGTCCCAGCTCTCTGCAGGTCATTCACTAGGTCCCCCCGTGTGGTTCTGGGATTTTTGCTCACCGTTCTTGTGATCATTTTGACCTCACGGCGTGAGATCTTGCATGGAGCCCGAGATCGAGGGAGATTATCAGTGGTCTTGTATGTCTTCCATTTTCTAATAATTGCTCCCACCGTTGATTTCTTCACACCAAGCTGCTTACCTATTGCAGATTCAGTCTTCCCAGCCTGGTGCAGGTCTACAATTTTGTTTCTGGTGTCCTTTGACAGCTCTCTGGTCTTGGCCATAGTGGAGTTTGGAGTCTGACTGTTTGAGGTTGTGGACAGGTGTCTTTTATATTGATAACGAGTTCAAACAGGTGCCATTAATACAGGTAACGAGTGGAGGACAGAGGAGCCTCTGGTTACAGGTCTGTGAGAGCCAGAAATCTTGCTTTTTTGTAGGTGACCAAATACTTATTTTTGGCCCTACTTTTTACCCCACTGTAGATCCTCTGTGTGCCTCTCTTCCCTCTCTCATAGCCTAGAGCAGGGATATGCAATTAGCGGACCTACAGTTGCAGAACTTCAAGTCCCATGAAGCATAGCACAACTCTGACAGCCACAAGCATGACACCCAGAGGCATAATGGGATTTGTAGTTTTGCAACAGCTGGAGGTCTGTTTATTGCATATCCCTGGCCTAGAGTATCAGTGTATACTCTGACAGAGCCATAAACCTGTCAGATATAAATAATAGAGATATGTTTAGGAGATGCCATGCACCTCCTTGGACTTAACTCATAGTGTGCCTGCACTTTTTTTCAAAGTGGCTGAATTCCTGCAATTCAGCTTTAACTACTTGACAAGTGTCAATCTGGAAGGGACATACCCAAACATTCTCCCAGATCTGTGCCTGTGTGCTCCGCAGGGAAGTGGATCACCGATCCACATACTGAGGGGTGGTGCTCCAACCTGGTATCATGTGATTACTGTGACCAGTGATGACTGCCATTCATACAGTTATTCAGAACTACTGTGATGTCTGTGATTGGTCACAGTGACCAATCACATAGTACAAGCACCGCCTCCCTATACCAAGTGCTGTGGCCAATCACAGCTTATCACTGTAGTTCTCAATAGCTGAAAAATAAAATATAATATATATATATATATATATATAAAATGTAATATATATATATATATTTTTTTTTACACACTATGGTGGCATTGTACTGCTGTGGCTGTGATCATGTACAATGGCTAGTCACTCTGATATCACTGCACCTTCGTCACACCACTTACAGTGTCCTTGATTACCGCCATACTAGTCATATTGTCCTTGATCACTGCCACACCAGTCATATTATCCCTGATCACCGCAACACCAGATACAGCGTCCTTGATCACCCTATATACCTGCCCCAGTGTCCCTGATCACCACTGCCACACCAGTCATTTTATCCCTAATCACTGCCACACCAGTTACAATTTCACTGATCACTGCCACACCAGCCATACTGTCCGTCATCACTGCCACACAAGTAATATTATCCCTAATCCCTGCCACACCAGTTACACTGTCTGATCATTGCCACACCAGTCTTATTCTCCCTAATCACCGCCACACCAGTTACAGTGTCCCTGATCATTGCCACACCAGTTACAGTGTCCCTGGTCACCACACATACCAGTTCCAATGTCACCACACCACTGTAAGCCAGCAACAGTGTCCCTGATTGTTGCCACACTAGTCCCCAGTGTTACCAGACAAGTACAGCCAGGACCAATGTTCCTGAAAATTATCACACCGGAGCAGTGTTGCCCCTGCCTGTTGCCTCTACTGACCCTGGTCTGTTTATTGACCATATTTCTGCCTGTTGCCTGCACCGATCCTTTGCCTAGTTTGATGACCATGTCTCTGCCTGGAGCCTGAACTGACTCATCTGCACGTCTGACTGACTATGTTCCTGTGAGTCACTAGTCCCAGCCATCCCCTGCGGACAACTGCACTCCTGGAACCACAGAGACTCTTTTGTTCTTCCTTTCTTCAGCCTTCTGTACTTCCTGGTCAGTGAACATGACATTCCTGGGAGTAGCCATATACCAGTAGGCTCTTATAGGAACTGGGACTGCTATATGTGATGCTACACCACACTATATTCCCTGATTACTTGTATAGAGGCGACCATTGCAGTACATTGGCTTTGATACAATCGGTTAATTTGGGTGATACACAAGATACAATGTCCAGTATATAATCAGTCCAAAAAGTGAAAAAGTTTCATACATGTGGTATCACCATACTCAGAAAAAGTAGCAAAATGTGTTTTGGGGTGTAATTTTAAGTATGCCTATGCTGTGTGTGAGAAATATCTTATTAACTTGACAACGTTGTGTAAAAAACTAATTTAGTTTTTTGCGTTTTGCATTTTCCAATAATTGTGACAAAAAATAAAGTCTTCAAAAAACTCACCATGCCTCTTAAAAGAAACCTTGGGGTTTTTTCTTTCCAAAATGTGGTCATTTTGTGGGTGTTTACACTGTCCTGGTGTTCCAGGGCCTCCAAAGATTATTCAGGTTCAGAATACTTTATTAATCCCAAAGGGAAATTATGATTATCCCAAAAGGGAAATATGATGGGTAGTCAGAAAATGAGATAAGTAATTCATCCTCTTAGAACGCCTGAAGGTGCTCCTTGGATTTGGGGCACATGTGGTAACCCCATACTCAGGAGACATGGCAGATTGTGTTTTGGAGTGTAATTTTAAGTATGCCTATTATTTGTGTGAGAAACAACTTGTTAAAATGACAACTTTATTAAAAAAGAAAATACATTTTATTTGGTTTCTTCATTTTCCAAAAAAGTTTGACAAAAAATGACATCTTCAAAAAAACAAACCAAAAAAAGGCCCTACAATGTTAGGACAGTACAAATTCCTCCCAAATAGAACCTTTTAGGAAAGTAGAGAGCCCGAGGCATTTAGTAAGAGACATAGCGAGTTTTTTGAAGTTGTCATTTTTGTCACAATTCATTTAAAAATGAAGAAATTGAATACATCTTTTTTCACATTTTTTACATACTGTCACCAGTGCAGTACAGCGTAATTATATGACTGATGTGGTGGTGATCAGGGACACTGACTGGTGACAGTATGTTAACCACTTCGGCTGGAAGGATTTACCTCCTTCCTGACCAGGCCATTTTTTGCAATACGGTACTGCGTCACATTAACTGACAATTGCGCGGTCGTGCGGTGCTGTACCCAAACAAAATTGACATCCTTTTTTTCCCACACAAATAGAGCTTTCTTTTTGGTGGTATTTGATCCCTGAAGTTTTTATTTTTTGCGCTATAAAGAAAAAAAAGAGCGACAATTTTGAAAAAAATATATATTTTTTACTTTTTGCTATAATACATATCCAAATAAAATGATATATATATAAAAAACGAATTTCTTCATCAGTTTAGGGCAATATGTATTCTTCTACATATTTTTGGTAAAAAAAAAAATTGCAATAAGTGTATATTGATTGGTTTGCGCAAAAGTTATAGCGTCTACAAAATAAGGAATAGATTTATGACATTTTTATTATTCTTTTTTTTTTTACTAGTAATGGCGGCGATCAGCGATTTTTAGCGGGACTACAACATTGCGGCAGACAGATCGGACACTTTTGACACTTTTTTGGGACCATTGACATTTATACAGCGATCAGTGCTATAAAAATACACTGATTACTGTATAAGTGTCACTGGCAGGGAAGGGGTTAACAGCAGTGGCAATCAAAGGGTTAAATGTGTTCCCAGGGAGTTTTCAACTGTCATGAATGGGTTACATTTATGACAGTGTCACTGTCACTAGTGATCTGTGATTGGCTACAGCTAATCACATGGTACAGGGTGCTGCGATTAGCCCAGGTACCATGTGATAGCTGTGGGCCAATCACAGCATAGGTAACACAGCTGTTATAAATGAATATATTCATAACAGCTTTGTTGACATTGTGATCATGTGATCGCATAGCAATCACATGATTACCAGGCCTCAAGTACCGGGATGCACAATCGAGTCTGTCTGGGATTACATGAAAAGACAGAAGGATTTGAGGCAGCCTACATCCACAGATTTGTTTAGTTCTTCAAGATGTTTGGAACAACCTACCTGCCCAGTTCCTGTGTGCAAGTGTACTTAGAAGAATTGAAGAATTGTTGCTGGTTTGAAGACAAAGGATGGTGACACCAAACATTGATTTGATTAGGATTTCTCTTCTGTTCATTTACTTTCCATTTTGTTAATTGATAAAAAAAAACATTAACACTTCTATTTCTGAAAGCATCCTCAACCTACAGTATTTTTTCCCACCTTCCTGGGATTTCATATCCTTGGACTGCTACAATGGCTCTGTGGGCACTGACAACTCATCACCCACAATAGTAAGTACAGAGGGGGCCGCGAAGGGTGGAGAGTGTTAGGTCACCTGAACTTAAACTTTCAACCTGGCACTGACCCAAATATTTGAGGTACAGCAAGTAACCGCAACTGCCAAGAAATGAAACTGAAAACGGTATGTACATTTCAACACAATGGCTGTGGTAACCTGCTGAGGTAAAGACAGAATCAATGGTCATGTTTCACTGCAGTCCCTCGCTCGCTCTGCCGTTGTGTCAAGTAAACCTAATTACCAGAAAGATCTATATCAGATCAGGATCTGTGGTGGGGGCTGCTGGGTTTTGACTTTCATTTTTGAAGGTTAAAGCCTCGTACACACGATGAGAATAACGGACGAATGATCGTCCATTTTTTTTTTTTGCACGCTAGTCTCACATCGAAAATGAAGAGGTTATTGAACGTATGAAAATTCTGGTACGACAGAATACAACTTGAGTGATGTAATGTATTCTTTTGTTTCCGAGCATGTATGGTCTTGGTCTTCCGATTTTTTGCAGACGAATTCAGTACTGTTTAAACAATAATCATTCGTTCTGACATCGTACGAGAAAAAAAATTGTGTTTGTCCCTTCAGATAATGAGTGTCGTGATTGGCTCTCAAAAGCTGTGTACTAATGATGAGATTATCGTATGATTGCTTTAAAAGCGGTATTTTTTTACCGATTTTGTAATCATGTTCACTAGGCTTAATGAAGAACTATGGTCAAAATGATAAAATCAATATGTTATGCACCTATACCAGGGGTCCTCAAACTATGGCCCTCCAGTTGTTCTGGAGCTACAATTCCCATCATGCCTAGTCATGTATGTGAATGTCAGAGTTTTACAATGCCTCATGGGATGTGTAGTTCCGCAACAGCTGGAGGGCGTAGTTTGAGGATCCCTGACCTATACTGGTTGTTTTGCAAAAAGCAGTAAGGATGTTGAGATCTCTAACTTGTCTACTGCTCTCATGTGCTCTTCCTAATGAAGTGACAACTTTACTTCCTGGTTTTCTAATTGCCTGTTGTCTCGTTTTGCGTCCTGACATCATGGGGGAGGTGCTCTTGTAGTACATGGAAATCCAGGCATTTTATTCTACACAGAAATCTTGATTAGGCTCTGCCCACGATCAGCCAGTGAAGCCCCGCCCACTCCCACATATGTCCCGCCTTTGCCCGCCCACTGCTCTAGCTTCTAGCTTGGCTTCTGTTCTGCCAGTTTACAAATTACCAAAGCAGAACAGGCAGAGAGAAGAACGCAGATTAATAGACAGATCTGTGTGCAAACTAATTTGTACTGACTTGTGCCTGTTTTACACACCCAGCTATTGATTGGCAGATGGGTGTGTACCATGTAAAATAGACTGAGCATCATAGAAGGCAGGAGGACTCTGGGAAATGTAGTTTCTCATGGGAGATACAGAGGCTAGTTCACTGAAAGGAAATGACACCTGAGCGCTGCTGAACTCCTCCCATCATCACTAACACTATACAGCAAAGAAGAAAAGAATAGGGGATTACAGACCACAGTTGCAGCTATATGGAAGGAAATAATAATTTCAGTTATTATGTTTATTACATGTGTAACTTTCAGGTATTTATATGAGAATTTACTAAAATATGTATGTTGCCTTTAGTTGTACTTTAAGGAAATAGGGGTCACAGCACAAAATATATTTTTTTTTTTACACCAGATGCTGTCCTGTCCATTTTTACTCTACATCAAAACACACGGACAGTGTTTTACATGGATTCCAATGGCCTTAGTTCACACCAGTGCAGTCAACAAAAAAAAATGTTTGGCTAAAACATAGGCTTCAAAGTGACACTATGGCTGCATTCACACGCTAGCGTAGTGGGAACAAATGCTCGCAATTTTGGTTGTGTGATTTGCACGCGATTTTGTGTGTTGCGCGCAGGGCATACCATTCACTTCATGGGCTGCCCTATGCGTGTTTGTTGCCCAAAAAGAAGCTCTTGCACTGCGTTTTTAAAACTCACATTTTGCCTTTAATGGCACCCTAAACATGTTGTGATCACATGATCGCAACATGTTTAGGGTGCCATTAAAGAATAATGGCACCCAAAAGTGCGTCACACATTGTGACACAATTTGGGAATGCAGACGGAATTGCACCTATTCTGCCTGCGATCTCAAATCACGAGATGTGAACGGTGCCTAAACCATATCCTTGTTCTCCAAATGTAATCTATATACATCCACTATTTGTCCCTGTAATCTATTTCTCATTAATTTGTTTCTTACTCTGTTTTCTTCCTCCTTGTAACATTCTCCATGAGCTTCCAAATCTTTCCTTTTCCCCCCTCACTTCTGTTTGTTTAGAACAAGCAGTGTATGGTAGCTGTGGTCATGTTCACTGCTCTATGCACACTACACATCTCATAGTCTATATTTTATGGTCCCTAGACCATCTCGGGAATGAGCAAAAAGTGGCTATGTCCCTACATACAGTGGGATCATGGAGAATGATCGGAGCCACCCTCTAATAAAAAGTGGAACTTCCGCTTTAAGTGTTGGTGACCCCCTGGCATGCCACAATTGGCATGTCATTTTTTTTTGCTTTTGACAGGTATCCAGCTCCCACTTCCTCTCCTGGCTCAGCAGCGCCGGAAGGAGTTCACCTCCTCCCCTCTCTCCGGGCAATCTTTATGATTACCTGGCCATTCAGAGCACTGCAGCGCGGCTTGCGCATGCGCAGTGCACACCAGGCTGTGAAGCCTCAGCCAGGCGCCCACAGTTGCAATGCCGGCCCCGCATGGAGGCGGGAGAGAGGAGCGAGGCAGCGAGCGGACGCATCGCTGGACAGTGGGACAGGTAAGTGTCTGATTATTAAATTTCAGTAGGTAACTTTTTAAATGGGTGGAACTCCGCTTTAAGGTTAAAAATACATACTTGCATAGAATATTTTCTTTTGAACCAGATTTTAGTGTCACTTTAAAAGTGTCGCTTTAAGGGAAGGTGACCCCCTGACATGCCACAATTGGCATGTCATTTTTTTTGGGGGGGGGGGGGTCCCAGGTCCACTTCCTTTCCTACAGCCACGGCTCTGGAAGGAATTTCACCTCCCCCCCCCTCGCTCTCGGCTACCTTCTGGGACATGTCACAGGTCCCAGAAGATACGCCGGCCATTCACAAGGCGCATCGCGACTCACGCATGCGCAGTGCACGCCTGGCTTTGAAGCCAAAGCCGAGCGCCCACACTTGTGATGCCGGCACCGCCAAGGGGAGAGGGGAGAAGAGCGAGCCCTCGGGTGACCGCATCGCTGGAGCCTGGGACAGGTGAGTGTCCAATTGTTAAAAGTCAGCAGCTACACTTTTTGTAGCTGCTGACTTTTAACTGGGTGGAACTCCGCTTTAACATAATCAATTACTGCACAGTACTCTTTACAAACATATACCTCATAACCTGGGGCTTAAAAATTTAAAAACAAAAACACAAATGTATGTATTTATTTGTATCAATTTAGGTTTAGTGATTGGCTAGTCCAGTTTTGTATATTTTCAACATTTTCCCCTCTCCTTTTGCATACAATGTGATTTTTAAAGTGATATTAAAGGCACATTTTTTCTTTTCAAAAAATAACAAACATGTCATACTCATCTGCTCTGTGCAGTTGGTTTTGCATAGAGCAGCCCTGATTCTCCTTTTCTTGGGTCCCTCCTGGCCCCCTACTCCTGCCGAATGCCCCAAGAGCAAACAGCTTGTTGTGGGGGCACCCGAGCAGAGCCCCTGCTCTGCGTGACCATTCAGATACAGAGCCGCTGCTTGGCCCCGCCCCTCTCTTCTCATTGGCTCACTGGCTGTGATTGACAGCAAAGAGAGCCAATGGCTCCTGATGCCTCCAATCAGGAGGGAGAGTCCCTGGAGAGCCGACGCTGTCATGTACATCGCTGGATCGTGATGGGGCTCAGGAAAGTATACTTACTTGCGCTAATGCACAGAGAAGGGTTTTTTACCTACATGCATAGAATGCATGAAGATAAAAAACCCTCAGCTTTTACAACCACTTTAAGAGTGCCAAATGGTCACTTTGCACAATCAGACTTTGAAAATATGTCTGGGAACACAGTTCTGCCATGGTAGCCTCATGGATGTGCAAAGTAAGGCCTTATGCACACTGGGCCTAAAAAATTCTATTTGTCCTATACCCAATAAAGCTTTTTGTGGAATTAAAAATTCTACTTTTACAGCCATTTGGCATTTTTTTTCAGCCTGTAAAACACATTCATGTTAGTCAAATGCATGACGTGCCTAAACGCATGTGCAATGCGTGGCTATTGACAAGTTTTTGTAAAGCATCTTTTCTCCTGTCAGGAGTTCTCGCGTTCGCAGGAGCTAGACAGATGCGATGTGTTCATTAGACATAAGGGATTATGATTAATATGTGGCAAATGTGTAATGATAGCCCTATTCTTTACGGTGAATAGTGCAGTAAGCCCAATTTCCTATTAAAGAACAGATGATAGTGAATGTTGGTGAAAGTTGCCTGATCCTATGAATGTACTGAGAAAACCTTCTGATAAATGTACTTTTTAAATGCAATGATTAATTCACTAGAATATGTACGGTGTAAACTCCACCGTTTCTACATACGACCCTAGATCCCACAATACATAACTAAACTCATGTCTTAGTGAATATTTTTCACATCTGTATAGATTTTCCTAATTCGAAAACCATTACCCATTAGATTTGTGAATTACTCAACAAATTCTTTCAGGTTAACAGGCCCATTTACTGGCATAAAGCATGGTTATTGTGCTCTGGTGACAAAGTTCTTGGCTCCTAAGAATGCAATCAAATTAGAGTCAGAGGATCTGATTCAAGTTGCCAATGCAATGCAGTTAATGTATTTTATGGATTGAAATAAAACACACAAAATTTAGGGTACAAGTGGGACTGGCATGCCATGTCGAAAGACAAAAAAATTTGTTATGAACTTGACCAGTGTTTTTGCTTGGTAATATGTTTCCTAAGGACTACTTCTGACCTTCACCAAAGGGGGCACAGGCAACAATAAAAACCTGACAGGGGTTCTAACCCTTTGCTGCTCTTTCCACAAAAACAAAAGCAAAAATTGGCTTTAGATACACTTTAACCGCTTCCAGTCGGCCTATAGTACAATGACAGCTGAGCGGTAGCGCTGCCATCCTGGGTGAACGTCATACGACGTTCTTCTAGGATTGCGCCTGCCTCCCATGCCGCACTGTGGCATGATCTGTACCCCACTGTGTTTACCAGATGCAGATGACAAATTACTGTATCAGGCCACTGGCAGTAACATGTGATCACTGTAACCAATCACATCAGATCACATGACAGTTGTAAATAATGAATGACTTTCATTCATCGACTTTCATTGTGTACTATTGTGTTGATCTCTGTGATTGGTCACAGTGATCACATGGTACAGACAGGCCCAATCACAGTACATCTGTACCATGTGATAGTTGTTGCCAATCACAATTTTACAATAGTACACACTGGATGAATGGCTGTGATTCACACAAAGAGATTGCTTATAACAATTATCATCACTGTTACAGGTAATCATAGTGTGTAAAAAAAAATACAGATCACTTCCCCAGAGAAAACTGTTCGGGGCAGAAATGGGGTGAAAGTGTCCGATATTGAGGTGGTTAAAGTATACATGTGGCTAGGCTATGGACAAATATTTATATACAGTATTCTGAAAGTCTAATTATAGTTTTTTTTTTTTTTTTAATAGGTAGCCCAGCAGGATGGTGCATACCTGCCTACAGCTGGGTGACCTTGTCCCGGCACTGGTCTTGTGATATGTAACATATGGGTGGGCTCTAACAACTTCCTATTTGTGTGGAGTCTAATACTCTAATGCTTCAAAACTATAAAAAAAACATAAAAATCCTAACTTGCTTTAATAGGCTACTATGAACAGAAATCTATATATTATAAACATACAAAAAAGGGCAGTATTCTTCTCACAATGTATTAATAAACATAGTAAAATACCATGGTTATTCCTTATAAAAACCAAGGCTTCCCCAACAAACTCCCCACTCACTGCCCCATATCTCAATGCCTCGTAATTGATCCTTAAAGAAAGTTGCATCCTTCACCAAGCATGTTAAATGACTAACTGACATCCTATAAATAGAAAGCCTAGTTGCATATATAGCAACTTGTAGTGTAAAAGATATGCTGACACAGTCCAAGTATGCACGCTACGTAAAAATTTTGACTTTCACATTATATACAATATTGTAAAAAAAATTGATATACATCCACTTGTATGAAGCTTTTTATAGCAAAAAATGACTAAAACTTTATACATCAGAGCACCCTAAGGTTTGTAATCTTTAGCGATTAAAGAAAATGTAAACTCAACATTTCATATGTTCCTGCTGTACCATGTACTTGTATGAAAATGTATCCTTTTCTCTTGGTCTTGCTTCCTTTGTGTGAAATCCTTGGTGTTTTTACTATTCCCTCTGCTTTCCTATTAAATACTGACCACACTGGGCATGAGAGCACAGCGTGGTCAGTTCTCTGGCTGTATTGTGAACTCAGCCTGCTCTCCTTCAATGATCAGACATATCCCTACAAGCCCCTCCTTGCACAGCCATTCATTGGGAGACCACTGTGCTCCTGTTTCTCCTCTCATAGCTTCCTATGCAGCTGAAAACAGAGGGTATGCTATCACTTATAAAAAAGGGGGAATAAAACATATTTATAAAAAAAAATGTATACCTATACACAAATGTTTCGCCTTTCATTTCTATTTTAAACTGAATGGGTTGTTTTACAAGGTGGGAGTTATATATACTTTAACACAGTTCAGACAGATATGCGAGAACATCTTGGGAGTAGAACACATTGAATCATTTTTAAACCACTTCCATTCTCCTTGGCATATAAAATGTGGTATCTGAGCAACAATATATCAGCTTAGTAAGCAGTACAATATGCCAATACCCTCCTTGGGGTAATATCCATACTCATAAATATCTGTGTGATGGCTATCAATGTAGTAAGGTGACCTCTTTTGTGTTCAAACAAAAGCCCAATGTGTATGGAATGACAAAGTAAGGTATCATTTCATCTTCAAAAATGTATTAATCATATAGCTGTGTTCAAAACTATCTTGACAGATCCATGAACTCCAGCACTGTTGTTCTTACTGACAAAGCTTCACACTGCTGTGCATGTATCTCTATATGAGAAGGCAGAGTGTTTCACATATGGAGAACATCATATCAACTGCCTATACTCACCTGTTGTCCACAGCAGCCCCTCCCTGGGGTGATATACATATTCATAGGTGTCTCTGTAATGACCAGGGCTGACCCTCCATGGGTCCATGGGTCCCACCAGTGGGTCCATTGGACCCAGGCAGCACTTTGAGAGGGGCAGCAAACTGAACCACGGCCACCTCTCCTTCTCTTCTATTTACCCAACAAATTGGCAACCAAGATTTATTTTCCAGCAGTTTTGTGTGTCATGATGATAACTGCCCCCCTGGCTGCTCCATCTGCCCCTATACTACTCTAGCCTGTCCCTATACTGCCCTAGCCTGTCTATATACTACCCTAGTCTGCCCTTATACCACCCTAGCCTGTCTATATACTGCCCTAGCCTGTCCCTATACTGCCCTAGCCTGTCCCTATACTGCCCTAGCCTGTCTATATACTACCCTAGCCTGTCTACAGGGTGGGCCATTTATATGGATACACCTTATTAAAATGGGAATGGTTGGTGATATTAACTTCCTGTTTGTGGCACATTAGTATATGTGAGGGGGGAAACTTTTCAAGATGGGTGGTGACCATGGCGGCCATTTTGAAGTCTGCCATTTTGAATCCAACTTTTGTTTTTTCAATAGGAAGAGGGTCATGTGACACATCAAACTTATTGGGAATTTCACAAGAAAAGCAATGGTGTGCTTGGTTTTAACGTAACTTTATTCTTTCATGGGTTATTTACAAGTTTCTGACCACTTATAAAATGTGTTCAATGTGCTACCCATTGTGTTGGATTGTCAATGCAACCCTCTTCTCCCACTCTTCATTCAAGAAGCCATAACACATGGAATAGATTGGGTACAGTGTTTTTCCTCTCCAAGAATGTATCAGTCACATATCCCAAACTCCCTGATACCAAAAGGACCTACTCTGCTTTGGATCCATCTCTACGAATGTTTGAGCATATTGTGAAAGAGGTGTTTCCTGCTGTGTTCACGCAGGAGTATCGTGAGACATATGTCAATACCGTCATCATTTTCCACTGTGTATCTGACTTTTTACTGTGTAGTGTGCACTGGAAGTTACTGTTGGCTACAACGTTATGCCCTGACAAGAAGTATGCTGAAAAAGAGCATTCATGTAGAAGCATGTAGAAGAAGAGAGAAGAATGACAGAGAGATTAAACCCACAACTGTAAAATCAGTCTGTATATGCAGAATAGCATGTTTGCTATACTCACTGTGAAACTTAAGGGGTTAATCCTCTGTATTGTGTAAAAAGGCTGTTTGATCTTGTATGGCCAGATACTTCCTTCTTGCCCTGTCTACTATATTAGACTCTACTATACTATACTACATGCGGGCAGTGTGGAAAGGTTGCACGTGCTCTGTTCAATCTTCCTGTTTCACATTGACACAGACTGCAGTGCATTTCTAGAGGCAGTGATTGTTTATTTGTGAACTGAGCATGTCATTGACAAAGCACCAATCAGCTGTGGCCGGATTGTGAGTGAAGGGTCACGGATGCAAAGAAAGTTACATCATCAGAGAGTGAAATCTCCTCCTATATGAACACTGCGGAAGCCCTGGCTCTTTGCAGTTTATCATCTAACTGCAATATACAGATGTAAAAAAGAAATATAGCAGCAGTATTTTGATATACAAAGAAGATTTAGAAGCTGTGTGCACTTGGCGGGGGGGGGGGGGGTGAATTGTTCTTGTATTGCTGGGTCTAGTAACACTTTAAGGGTCCTTTCACACATGCGGAGCCCGTTTTAATCCATCCGTTGATCCCCGCTGAGCCGATGGATGACAGGACAGTCTCTGCACTCCTGAGACTGACCTGTCAGAGCTCCGCTCTCCTCTATGGAGGATCGGATGAGCATGGACCGTCTGTCCGTGCTCATCCGATCCGATCCGCCAGGCAGATGGAAAATAGGGCTTCCATCCGCCTGTTTCTGGCGGATCGGAGCGGATCGGGTGTCAGCGGACATGTCACAGCTGACACCCGCCGCTCCATAGAGCACAATGGAGCGTCTGGTTGGGTCCGCCTGAAAAACTGACAGGTGGACCCAAATGGACCGCATGTGTGAAAGAGACCTAACTCATCACTGTGCTGTTTCTTGTTTCACTGCCGTAGACTAGACGGGTCCAGGGCGACCTGGGCTCAGAGGAAATGGGTTGAATGATGCTGGCCATCAGACTGAGGATGTCTAGCAGTAGAAAAAGTACTGTGGGGGAAATCTTGAGATTTGCTTTTCTCAACAAGGGTTCAGTGGAACCCTAGGGTTCCTCCAAAAGTTGCCAGGGTTTCCTAATTGATCCCATCTGATGGTGTCTGCGTAGTTCCAGGGCCATCACCCCATGGCAGTGCCAGCGGTTTCACACCTATGATTTTATTTAGCTACCTGTAAGGTGGCATTCGTTCCACCAATGTAAAAGGGGTATTCTTCCCCATCACCACCAATGTAAGGGGAATTTTTCACACTGGCCTCTGATGGATTGGTTTTCAGGGATACCCAAAGAACTGAAAACTATTGCAAGGGTTCCTCTAGTTCAGGGGTGTAAAACTCAATTTCATTGTGGGCTGCATCAGCATTATGGTTGCCCTCAAATGTCCGGTTGTATCTGTAAGACTGTATACATCTATCCAGGGTTTTTTTTTTCTTAGAGAATAGGTGCATTGAAGGGTGGGTGCGACCAAATTTCACTAACAATTGGAAGATCTTAAAGGGACAATAAATACCAGACTTCAAAGGTGTGCTATGTACAGAGTTCAGTTTCAGGTGTGCCCTATGCACAGAGTGCAGAATCCAGGGGTGCGCTACGTACTGAGTGTGGGTTTCAGGAGAGCATAGAGTTCAGGGGTGAGGATTGTATAGAAAGCAGAGTTCAGCGGTGTGCTGTGCGCAGGGTTGAGGAGTGTGCTACATACCGAGTTCAGGGTTTATGGGTGTGCTATACACAGTGTGAAGGCTTTTGCTCTCTTTCACAGGCTATCCACATGTCACTTCCACCCCTCCTTGGCTGACCTCTGCACTACGCTCCCCCATCCCCTACCTCTGCTCATATCTCCCTCCACAGCCCTTACCCCCCCAAAAAAAAAAAAAAGCTTCCTCGTATTTCACCTACCCGGGCCTGGCCCTAGTACCTCCCAGCAGTATAGGCAGCTCCGCCTCTCTCTCTCTCTTATGTGCAGGGAGATCATTGGTCGGAATCTGTTCACTGTGCAGGTTACCGCATGATGCCCCATCCCACACATGCATCTCCCTTGTCCCTTGTCGTGAGTACAGGGTAGGCAGGGATCTGTGAGGAAAGCTGTCTCTGTAAATACAGAAGGCTTCTGTGTTTACAACTGACAGTGGTGAGTGGGAAGCAGAGGGCTAGAGCCAGAGGTGGTGGAATTGAGTTCCGCCATGTTCTGGCTGAAAAAGTGTGTGAGGGCCACATGAAAACCTGAGTGTGAGGGCCACATGAAAACCTGAGTGTGAGGGCCACATGGAAACCTGAGTATGAGGGCCACATGAAAACCTGAGTGTGAGGGCCACATGAAAACCTGAGTTTGAGAGCCACATGAAAACCTGAGTGTGAGGGCCACATGAAAACCTGAGTGTGAGGGCCACATGAAAACCTGAGTGTGAGAGCCACATGAAATGGCTTGGCAGGCCTTGTGCTTGACACACATGTGCTCTAGGGCAGTAGTTCTCAACCCTGTCCTCAAGTACCCCAAACAGGCCATGTTTGCAGGTTTTTCTTTATCTTACATTGGTGCTTTAAGAGTCAATGGCTTGGTATTTTGGACAGCTATTTTATCTAAGAGAAATTCCCAAAACATGGCCTGTTGGGGGTACTTGAGGACAGGGTTGAGAAGCACTGCTCTAGGGTAAAAAGGTTGAGAAAGGCTGCTCTAGATGGAAGCTGAATATCGCAATATACATTGGTTTTGTTATTCTTTTTTTTCTTTTAAAGAGCTATTCATTTTTTAACCTGTTCTTTTTGGCTGGAATTGTGCTTTAAATCATACTTTAGGAGGCGTGGAGGTAGAAATCTAGAAGATTCCTAGGGGTTTACAATTTTTATCTCCTAACTGTTGTTTTGCGGCTTTTTTATCACATGTTGCTAAGACATCTGCAGCAATGTGGTTAATGTTGTAACAAACTGAAGACAAATGGGCTGCCTTGGGAAAATGATGTTTTGGCAAAGCTGGCAGCCAGAAGCAGATTCACACAGTAGTGAACCTCACAGAAAAACGGTTCTTTCAGTGCTGGTAAAATATTACTTACAAAGATTTTAACAATGCACAGAGAGCAATATTTGTAAAAGCTTTTCATCGTGTCTATCTTTATTCACAGCACAGGGACACAAAAATGAACTATATGTAATAATAACACGATGATATAAAATACCAGTAAACAATACATCTATATCAGAGAATAATTTAAGGAATCACATAAGATTTAATGTCAGTTAAAGCAATCAATCAGACCCGAGATATATATTTTTTTTAAAAATGTCATGGGCTTATGTTGGTTGTCATGAGCAACTCGTCCAGGTCTCCTCTTTCTTTCTTCTTCAACACTTGACATGTTTAGATTGCTATAGGCAACTTCTCCAGATTTCCACTCTCACTTCCCTACAGAATACTTCTGTGTGTTTAGATGCTGTGAACTACACTTTCCCCCTCTTGAATATTACTAGGTGTTTATTGGTTGCTGTGGATACTTCCTTTAGACCTCCACTCTCTCCCTTCTTAAATACCACTGGGCATTCATTGGTTACTATATGCAACTACTCCAGATCTACACTCGCTCTTCTCTTAAACACTATTTGGTGTTGGTTGATTGCTGTGGGCAACTCCACTCTCCCCTGTCTTGGATACTACTGTGTGTTTATTGGTGGCTGTAGGCAGCTCCCCAAGATCTATTCTTTCTTCCCTCTTGAATACTACTTGGCGTTGCTTGGTTGCAGTGGGCTCCATCAGACCTCTACCCTCTAACCTCTGGTTTCTACCCTCTTGAGTAGTATTTTGCATTTTTTGGTGGCTGTGGGTTCCTCCTCCTCTAGACTTCCACATCCTACCCTCTTGAATATCACTGAGTGTTTATTGGTTGTTGTGGGTGGTTCTTTTAGACCTCCATTCTCTCTCTTAAATATTAAAGGGTGCTTACTGGTAAATGTATCTCATCCAGTTCTACACTCTCTCCTCTCTTAAACATGACTGTGTGTTTATAGACTGCTGTAGGCAACTTGGTGTTGATTGGTTGCAATGGGCTCCACCAGACCTCTGTTTTCTACCCTCTTGAATAGTATTATGCATTTTTTTGGTGGTTGTAGGTTCCTCCTCCTTGAAACCTCAACTCCCTACCCTCTTGAATACTACTTGGTGTTGATTGGTTGCTGTGAGTTCCCCTGACCTCTGATTTCTGTCCTCTTAAATACAACTTGAGATTTTTTGGTGGCTGTTGGTTCCTCCTCCTCCAGACTTCCACTCTCTACCCTTCAAAATACTACTGGATGTTTATGGTTGTAATGGGCTGCTACTTTTCTAAAGGGTTGGGCAGCAACATTAGACCTCCATCCTCTCCCTTCTTAAATACTAATGGGTGTTTATTGGTTTCTGTAGGCAATGAATGCAAATCTAAATGTGCTCCTCTCCTAAACACCATTGGGTGTTTAATTTACAGCTGTGGGCAACTCTTTCAGATTGCCATTCTCTCCTGTTTTGGATACTGCTGTGTTTATTGGTGGCTGTAGACAAATCCGCCAGACCTTCTCTCTTTCCCTTCCTTACTGTTAATCAGTTGCTGTGGGCTCCTCTAGATTACTATTTTCTGCCCTCTTGAATACGTTTTTGTTGTTTCTTGATGGCTGTTGACTCCTCCTTTTCCAGAGCTCCCCTCTCCCCCATCTTGAATACTAATGGATGTTTATTGGTTGCTGTGAGCTCCCCAAGACCCCCACACTCTCCCCCTCCAGACCACTACTGAGTGTTTATTGGTTGTTGTGAGCTCCTCCACTTTCTCCACTCTAGAAAATACTGGGTGTTTATTAGTTGTTACGGGGAACTCATCAAAACCTTTTTTGTTTCTTAATTTTTTAGGCTGTAATAGGAAAATGTAAGCTAGAACACTTTTCTTAGCATGGGATTTATAACATACTGTAAGTCCCTCTGCGTTTCATTGATAAACATGTCCAAAAAATAACTGTCTGCAGTGCCCACAGCAATCAATAGGGTCTCATCTGTCTCACAGCCACCTTATAGATCCATTTTAGATACTGCAGAGTCGCCAAAATTTTGTCTCAAAGAACTGGAACATATTTTGCAGAAATATTGAGCTATTTTGTAGCATTTAAAAAAATAGTTATTATTCATATTAATATTACTCTACCATTATATTAGTGTGACCTCTCTTTACCAATACAACTATGTCTATATGTCTTGATCATAGCATCAAGTACTATGTGTGCATCATAGTATAAAGTATTTGTCTGGATCATAGTAAAAAGGGTCTAGTTAAGAACTGTGTATTAAACTGATTTATTTTAGCTGATTTAATCATTTCTGAATTGTACATCAGTTTAAACAATTCAATCTTGAAAAAATTGCACATTTCTTTTGGGCGTTATAATATAAGCGTTATTTTCAATTAAATAAATTCACTTCATCCAGTTCAAAATATCATATCCAAAATAAATTTAGGCAGGTGACTGGTTCTTTTTACAGAAAATATTAACAGGAGCTCTGTATAACTGGTAAGCTATTACTTGCGTGACTTGGTTGAAAAAAATTGCAATCCTAATTCCTGGGCCCCTGGTGCCTATGGCAACCGCCTTTGGTCTCCTTGGAAACTAATCTCGTGGTATTTGAACAATGTTAAAAAGGGACGTTTAATCTTGCAAATGCTCGTACCCTTTCTTGAGATCTGTCTTACCAAGCAGCAAAAAAGTGTGATGTTAAAATTATATTGTATAACACAATACAGTGAACATCAATCAACATAAATACAATGTAGACAGAATATTCTATAGAGGGACAAAAAGAAATGGAACAGGGTATACTTGGATTCATCTTTGCTAGCCCATATTTAAAGACAATATACTGCAATATTACATGTATCAGTGTATAGGGAATGGTTCTGTTGATAGTCAAGCATACAACAAATTACACAGAATGCAAAGATACAATTTTAAAGACATACAAAGACCACATAAACATTATTTATTCATTTATTTTTTTTACTACGCTTACAATTTGCATGGTAAATTAGTGATTTATTATAAGCAACAAAGTTGTTGACCTTGTAAATAGCACAGTTTTTCTTTACCTTTATTTCTATAAACCAAGGCCCTGTGTAATAGTTGTGCTGACATTTACATCATGGGTGCAGCATAAATGAACCTACTGGCTCCTGCCACTGTGCTCAAGGCCGACACATAAATATCAAGAATGTGCAGCCAGAACAGTCATGAGATATTCATGTGGAGCAAGTGCACAATGACCTTGGCTGATTCTGAATGACTCAAGGCCTGGGTCATTATGCGCATGCATAAAAAAAAGAAAAAAGCTAGTAAAAATGACCAGTAGGTCAAGTAATATAGGCAGCTAAATTGATATGCCTAGACCCACCCCTGCGCCCCCTTTTTTCAGTAAGGCCACCTATCACATTAAAGGACTAAGGGGCAGTTTGAATTGTCCAGGTTTGTGACAGTTGTACTTTATTGCTACAGAGTAAGAGTAGATTTAGACGTGCGTCTATATCTACCTCTCCTCTGAAGTTCGATCTCCATTCGGATCGTGCTATAGAAGAAATTGACGGTCGGTAAGGAGGCAATGTGATGCTTCCTCACTGCCTGTTTTAACCCCACTTTTGCTGACAAATGTGCCACTACCGCATGCACTGTACGCAGTTGTGGGGTGTTTGTGGCGCTTCCCTGTTCACCTATGTGACATGTTCAGTTGGTAGATTTTTCTGCAGGTGCAAAATTGAGTATCGTACAGGCGGCATGTAAACACCCCTGTCCGCTGCCTATTGCAGCTTATGTTTGGGGAGCTGTAAAAACTTGACTCAGCTGCACATTTATAGCGCCCCCCAACCACATGTCTAAACTTAGCCTAATACCAAATTGACCTTTAAAAGTCTACTCATTGGTGCGCTCAGCAGCCTTTTGCAGAGCAGTCATAGCGCAAAGCAATTTGCTTTGTTTCCAATTATGAGCCCTTTCACACTGGGGCGACGGGTCCGTTAGAGGTAAAGCACCACTAGTTTTTATGGCGCTTTACTGCTGTTTAAGCAGTGCTTTTTCAGCCGCTAGTGGGGCGCTTTTAATCCCCAAGCAGGGGATTTAAAAAGCCCGTGTTGCATGTGCTTCCGAAACACTTTTCAGGCGCTTCAGTAGCGCTGCCCATTCATTCCAATGGGCAGGGGCTGTTTAGGAGCACTGTATATACCGATTCCGCACCGCCCTAAAGATGCTGACTATTTTTCCCGTCCCGCAAGTGCACTGCCCCAGTGTGAAAGCACTCAGGCTTTCACACTCGGGTGGCATGGGAGGCAGTTTTCAGGCGCTATTTTTAGCGCTAAAACACCTGAAAACTGCCTCAGTGTCTGGGTTCACACCTATGCAAATTGGATGCGGCTTACACCGCATCCAATTTGCATGACACTTGAAAACACATTGTTTTCAATGTGTCAGGTTCACATAGCTGCGGTGCATTTGCACGCCGCATTTCACAGAAAACGTGTGCGTTTTCTGTGCAATGCGGTGATAATTCCCAGCCTATCAAGTTCAATGGGAATGCATCTGCTCCGCAGATCTGTTCTGCACTGAACGGGGATCGTTCTCCCTGCTTGCGGCACTTCCCCCTCCCTCCTCGGGCAGCTGCTGCGCTGTGAGGACAGACAGGAGCTGCCGAACGGCGGCTCCGTTCGTTCTCAGCAGCAAACAGGCTGGAATTCGCACCAGACTGGCGTGAATCCAGGCTGAAAGGGGTCTAAATCAGTTTATGCCACCACGCTGCTGTGGTGTGTACTGAATAAAACTATAGAATGCTTTTACTACTTTTCACAGCAGTATGCAATTGAAATAAAAATGCTGAAGCTGGCAATATACCTATAGATTTTTGGAAAGAAATAAAATTATCAGTACGAATGTCGTTTGAAAGAAATTTAAAAAATTCAGTTTGATTGCAACACTCGATTTTGGAGCGTATGGACTTTACCAAACCAGAATCACATACTCTGTTAGAAATTCGTTGGTTCAAAAAAAGTTTTCTACTCAGCTCCTTTGAATTTTCTTGTCACTGCTATTGAATACAGTTGTTTCGACCCCACTAAAGATTAGAAAACCGAACACAGCTTGTAAAAACAAAAGATTTCAAAACAAAATTCTAGTAGTGTATAGTCAGCTTTACAGTGCGATAGCTACTGACACAGCACACACCAGCAGTTGCTTTCTAACACTGCTGCTGGTGTAAACCAGCCCTAAGGCTGCATTCACACCTAGGCGACACGTTTTTGGGCATATTTGAAGCGTATTGTCGCACGTTTTGTAGCACGACATCGGGCGTTTGCAAACCCCCGATGTCGCGCTAATACGTGCGTTTGACCCTTTTCCATTCATTATTTGTCAATAGAAAAGTGTCAGAAATGCCGGAATATGCCCAATTCGCAAAACAAAAATACCTCCGGGAGTAGTTTGAGCGTAGGGCGTTTGGCTTCAGGCGTTTTTGAGTGGAGATGTGAACCATCTTCATAGAGAAACATTGATTTTTTTTTCCCCTCCAGCGTTTTGTAACTTCATGCTTCAGGCATAATTGAGCTACAAAACACTCAGGTGTGAATGGGCCCTAAGGCAGCCATGTCCGATAATAATCTGCTGTGTCAAGGTACAAGCAGTGCTTACATTTACGAAAGTTAAACAAAATGGCCAAACGTCTTGATTATCTACTGGTGATTACTTAGTGATGTCAGCACCATTAGAAGTAAAAGTGATTTCTGCATTGTCTTAAATCTAAAAAAAGATTATTGTTGGTCCAACTCCTGACACAAAGCTAAAGAGGATCACATCTGGTATATCAGTGCCACGCTCTCCATGTGACAAACCACTGCAAGCAATGCTTGTGTTTTAGTGCATCACACCTATTTCTAGGTTACCTTTTCAAGAATGAAGGCCCCTTGACTAGGGAAAGAGAGCCTTGACTGATGGGGCATGGCCAGGCGATGGGCAGAAGCACTTGGTTATGGTCCGACAAGATTGGGTGAAGTAATGGGGAGGGGTTGGGCCTGGGCTCAGGGAAAGGACTGCCCAGGGAGTTCTGGGCCTTTTGGACAGAAAACGTGGCTGGAAGAGCTGCCCACTCTCCCGCCCCTTTTTTCTTTGATGGTCTGTCACAGCTTGTTGCGATTTCTTGACCTTGCCAGCATTAAAGGTTGCTGTAATGGGCTATGCCCTGGAGTGGAAACTGGAATTAGGCTATCTGTCCAGCACTTATGGTAAGGACAGGCCCCTTTTAGAAGTCAACACGTTAAGGTTAAAGCGTGCTCACAGTAAAACTGTGACTGGCACTGGTTTAAGTGTTCACATGTTCTGTGTTGGAATTTAAATAAAAGCTGTGGCCTTGCCTCCTTGCAAGGGGGGTGTATTCAGTACGTTTACAGTCTTTAATGCCTAGGCCTATTGCGCCTCAGCAGTCAAGCACTGAATGTGTACTGCCCTTGTCAATCCAAAAAAAAAAAAAGAAAAAGCACAATAAAGAAAGTCATCTCACTTTAACCAATCATATAAATTCTAATAAGGAAAATGATTATTACAGATTCATTACTCATTCATTTCTTTTGAGCATATTTGCCACACTGACTCTGTGACAAGAGGGATTCTATCCCTGATCTATAAATCTGAGGATATTATCTGGGGATACGTCTGACCGCCAGCCCTATACCACTCAATGGGAGGCAGCTGGGGGCTCCACTGGAAGCTCATTAATGGTCCAAAATATGGGACACTCGCACACAGGTCGACCAACTCATCCTTCTTGGAGCCAAACCACAAACTCATTCTGAGATGGTACATGTGCCGTCAAGACTGGCTAAATTCACCGAAGGCCCCAGACCGCTGCTTTCAGAGATGTGGCTTGCTGGCATTCTGGTACATGTGTGGTAGGACTGTCCACTGATCATAAGATTTTGGGCGATGGTGTATCAATTGATTTGTATGGTTTTAGATGCCAGTATTCCCAAAAACTCGTATGAGGCACTGTTCAGCCTGAAGCCTGATTGGTGTAAGGTCAACCAATTCAAACTGATCTCCTTCATATTCACAGCTTCCAAACAAACGTAGGCTCAAAATTGGAAATCAGGGGTTCCGGCTAATGCACAGATCAAAACCAAGATGACATGGTACTTGATTAATGAAAAATTGGTGGCAGTCCTGCAGGACAAAGTAAAAAAAAAATTGTAAAATCTGGAACCTGTGGATTTCCAGATATTGGGGGGGACCTAAATGACCCATTGTGTTCACTTTAAAAACATTCGATTGTCATTCAAAAGTAATTTTGGTTGCTTTGAACACTCAATTTTGGAATGAATTGACTTTACCAAATGAAAACCACATACGTTGTAAAAAATTCATACGTTCGCAAAAAAATTTCCATCCTGCAGTTTCAAATTTTCTCATCACCGTGGTTGAAAACAAATTAATTTTCTTACAACAAAAAATGTTGAATGAAATTCTACTAGTGTACACTCGACTTTAGTGTTACTTCTCTCTCATATTCAGGCTGGTTTCACACCATTGCGGTGCGAATTCCAGCCTGTCTGCTGCTGAGAAGGGGCGGAGCGGCCTTTCGGCGGCTCATGTCCGTTCTCGCAGCGCATCGGCTGCTCGGGGAGGGAGTGCAGCGAGGAGGGGAAAGATCCCTGCAAAATCGCTGTTCAATGCGGAGCACATCTGCGGGTTAGATGCGCTCCCATTGAACTCAACAGGCTGGGAATTCGCACTGCATTGCACAAAAAATGTGTGCGTTTTTTGTGCAATGCGGAGTGCGAATGCACCGCACATATGTGAACCGGACACATTGAAAACAATGTGTTTTCAAGTGTCCTGCGAATTGGATGCGGTTTAATCCGCATCCAATTCGCATAGGTGTGAACCCAGCCTAAATGTTCATTATTTTTAGTAAATGCTACATGAATCGTCTGTCCTTACCATGACCAGAAATGCTAGGGGGGTCTTTTTCAAAGTGATTTCTCAGCAAAATAAAGCATTGAGACATGGATGGATGAGGAGTTTGCTTTGTATATTAAAAATGAATTAGATAGCATTTTTGGTTTGTTGTTCTCACATGTAGTGTAGTTTACCACTTTAAGGTGGCCATAGATGAATCAAAATTCGGCCGGTTCAGCATGGACTAGCTGACTATTGATCCACCACTTTAAGGTGGCCATAGATGGATCGGAATTGGGCCGGTTCAGCAGGGACCGGCTGAGTTTTGATCCATGTGTGGCCACTGCCACTCAAAAGAAGTTGATCGATCAACTTCTGTTGAACAGACATCTTGGGAAAAAGAAGCTCAATTAGCGCCCACAGATGGCTGCAGTGCTGATCTGTGTATTCTGACAGCAGAGGAGCCCCCCACTGTCAGGGTATATTAGTGTAGTAGGGAAGAGTCCCCCAGCCACCTCATTCTTAAATAAATAAAAAAGGGCAGACTCGATGGACTACTCAGTCTTTTTCTGCCGTCACTTTTCTATGTTTCTATGGCTGGGGGAATCAGTACGGTTTTTCGTTCAACCCGATGGCTGAGCAACAAAACAAAAAAAAAAACTGAGCCATGTATGGTCAGCTTAAGGTTTAGGTATGGGTACATGCAAAGGGATTAGGGGCTGCTGATAACGTTATCGTTTTTTTGGGGTTGTCAGTAATACTACCACCTGAGTTAAATTGCACCTAATTTACAGCAGTTTAAGCACCAGTTGTGGCTTACATACACCCGCACTGATGCAATTAGTATGCTGCAGCCTTCTGCACTACACTGTGATCCACACCTAATTAATCTCTATGGTGACCACAAAGCTTTAATACTTAATGAGCATGAAAATGCCCAACTCAAAAATAGCTCAAGATGTGTCCATGTGCTTTGCGTGTCTGCAGTCACGTTATTGTACACTAAACATAAGGCCGTGATAGAGAATAATTAGATGGGTTTCACAGTGGGGGTCACCATTCATCAAGTAGAGCTGCATAATGCCATTAGCGTACAAATACCCTTGTATTTCAAAAAGTAAATGCGTTTACATTATATATTAATGTGTATATGGTGCCGTCCACTGCTGGGTCTCTACATAATCAGAGTGAAACATCAAAAAAGATGCCTAAACACTGCTGATTTAATCAATGAAATGTACAACTGTTCTATTTCACAGGAAACATAAGACAAAGGAATACATGATGATATTTAATCTTCCAAGAAAGCCATAGAAAATGCAGTGTAATGCACCTTTCTCACATTTACACAGTTAAGATGTGTATAGCTGTATATAACTTCAGGCCAAAAGTACCACAAGACTTGCTAGCATCAGGTCACTAATCATACACATCTGAAGGTTATGTTACATCACCTATACTCGTAGATACTCAAAGCAGGCTTTGTCTCCATTACTGAAGTAATATTACATGACCTATAAGATGGTTTAAAAGTTTTGGTAGGCTATGATAGGTGAATGTTTTCTAATTTACAGTGTTTTATGTAAT
>BLSH010541795.1:380459-414734 GCA_018402905.1 Glandirana rugosa
TGCCCCCCCCCCCGCAGTGAAAGAATGGAGGTCCGTGTAAGTAAACATGGATCTCCGTTCTGTTAGAAGGGGAAGGGATATGATCACAGGCTTCCTGTATATGGAAGCCGCGATCACTCCCCCCCCGCCAGCCCAGCCCACATACAGTTAGAACACGCCCAGGGAACACAGTTAACCCTTAGAGTGCCTCCTGCAGGTTAACCCCTTCACTGCCAATGGCATTTACACAGTAATCGGTGCATTTTTATAGCACTGATCATTGTATAAATGCCAATGGTCCCAAAAAAGTGTCAAAATGGTCAGACATGTCCGCTGCAATATCGTAGTAACGCTAAAAATCGCAGATCGCCGCCATTACTAATAAAAAAAATAATAAAAACCCCAGAAATGAATTTTCATCCGTAAATGCAGCAACTTTTGCGCAAACCAATCAATAAACGCAGATTGCGATTTTTGTTTAACCAAAAATATGAAGGATATCAATCGGCCAAAACCGATGGAAAAAAAGTTTTTTTTTATTTTTTTTGGGATTTGTATTTTAGCAAAAAGTAAGAAATTTTTTTTTTTTTCAAAATTGTCGCTCGTCTTTTGCTTATAGCGGCAATCAGAAATGACGCAGAGGGGATCAAATACCACCAAAAGAAAGCTCTGTTTGTGGGAAAAAAAGGACGCAAATTTTGTTTGGGTACAACGTTGCACGCCCGTGCAATTGTCAGTTAAAGCGACGCAGTGCCAAATCGCAAAAAGTGCTCTGGTCCTAAAGTGTGAAATCCTTCCGGGGCTGAAGTGGTTATTTGGTAGCACACCCCTTGGAAAAAATAACTGAAATCAATTGCTTCCTGTAACCATCAAAGAGTTTCTTACACTACTGGAGTTTTGGATCTAAAGCCTCGTACACATTGTTCGACTGTCGTACAACTGAACGGACCAAATCGTATGTTGGATCATGTAACTCGCGTACTGACATTAGGGTTGCCATCATCCCTTTAATCCAGGACACATATTGATTACTCAGGTTCTGTGGCTGATTAAGGTGGTAATTAAGCTCACTCGGTGCCTTATCTGCATTAAATCAGCCTCAGAACCTGTGTAATTCATATGTGTCCTGGCTTAAAGGGATGATGTGGCAACCCTAATGCATTTATATTGCTTTTTGCAGATTTGCACTACAGTCCATTTAACATGGTTTCCTATGGAACACGTTCTGTAGTGCAAATATGCAAAAGGCACTAAAAATGCATAGGTGTGAATCAGGCCTAAATTACTGTATGTCTATTGTGCAGATTTTTCTGTTTTTGACTTGGGCTTTAACTAGGGTTGCCACCTTATCCCTTTAAATCTGGACACATATTAATTACACAGTTTCTGTGGCTGATTAAGGTGGTAATTAAACTCACTTGGTGCCTTGCCGGCATTAAATTAGCCTCAGAACAACCTGTGAAATTCATATGTGTTCAGGTTTAAAGGGATGAGATGGCAACCCTAGCTTTAACTCTTTAATTTTCACATAATTGAGCTCTATTTCTGGAAATTACAGAAATTCATTCTGATGACTTCAGTTCTTAACATGGACATAGACAACCTGGACATTGTATATTCTCCCCATATTCTTCTCTGTAATGTGTATGTCTGTATTAATGTGGTAAGGACATTTTCAGCTCCTTAGGGGCAGCTTCTATATTCTCTAAGGCTGGATTCACACCTATGCATTTTTTAGTGCTTTTTGCAATGCAGAATGTGATCCATAGGAAACCATGTTAAATGGACTTCAGGGCAAATCTGCAAAATGCACTAAAAATGCATTGGTGTAAATCCAGCCTAAAGCAGTGTTTCTCAACCTTTTTCAATTCAAGGCACACTTTAAAATTCTGCACAATCTTGAGGCACAACATTCTAAAATGTAAAAAAAATGAAACTAATAGTTTTACAGAGTGCAAGTTCCATACATGTAGGACATATGGTTGCCACATCATCCCTTTAATCCAGGACACACATGAATTACATGGGTTCTGAGGCTAATTTAATGCACATAATGCACCAAGTGAGTTTAATTACCAACTTAATCTCCCACAGAACCTGTCTAATTAATATGCATCCTGGATTAAAGGGATGATGTGGCAACTCTAGTAGGACACCCAACATAAGAGATGATTTATATTGTGTGTAGGGTTGCCACATCATCCCTTTAATCCAGGACACATATTAATTACACAGGTTCTGTGGCTGATTAAGGGGGTAATTAAACTCACTTGGTGCTTTATCTGCATTAAATCTGCCTCAGAACCTGTGCAATTCATATGTGTCCTGGATTAAAGGGATGATGTGGCAACCCTAATTGGGTGTGTAACTGGTATTCCAGCATTTCTTCCTCATTTTCTCTCCCCCTTGCAGTTCTTGTGACCCCAATGCTGACAGAGAGGGGCAAGGGAGCCAATATTCTTCTTATTAACCAATGACATCAGCGATTGTTAGGATGCTGGTGGCAGGCCTGCACAGTGCCCAAGGTTGCAATGCTGCACAATAAAACCCGTGGTTTTGAGTAACAACAAAAAGTAGACTTGATCCACCCACTGGCATGTACACAATTTTTGGGCAATTTTATAGGCATTTTGCCAAGGCAGCCCTGAAGAGCCCAGAAGGCACCCTGGTAGAAAAAGGCTGCTCTGAAGCATATGGCAGCCCTGCATTATACCAAATACACTATTGGTAGAGTGCTACTGGTATTGTTTACTGCTGTAAGGCTGCCTTCATAACTAAGCATTTTGTTAACATTTGCAAAATCGTGTGGTTTTGATTGCATACCTGAAACTCGCAGAAAACACATGTAGCGCTTGCGGTGCCATTCATTTTTAATGGGATTCCAAACACTGCAAGCAGACATACGCAGCTCAACACCCAAATAGGTACATGAGCATCGTGCATGTATCATGCATAGGGCAGCCCATTGAAGTTCAATTGGTTCTAAAGGCTGAAGGTTTTTTACTGTAATGTATTCTCCTCACTAGCTTAGAGACAGCAGCTGGAGGAGGGAGCGGGAATGGGGCCAAGCCGTGCTCTGTGTGTCAATGGATACACAGAGCTGGCTCAGGAGCAAGCCCACAGCTTGCTATGGGGGGCAGTCAGAAGGGAGGGAAGGGGCCAAGAGTGGCGGCGCCGGCGGGGGACCCCAGAAAAGGAGGATTAGGGCTGCTCTGTGTAAAACATTGCACCGAGTGGGTAAGTATAACATGTTTGTTATTTTAACAAAAACAAACAAGGCATTACAATAACGTCAATGGGCTGTCCTATGTGTGTGGCGCAAAAAAGATCAAAAAATGCGCAAAAAAAGCTCATTCATGAAATTCTAGGTGAAAATCTAGCCTGAAAGAAGGCCTGCTCTACTAAACAGAGCTTACTGCTGCCTGTGCCTCAATGGGGAGATTTCCTTATACCTACCTCCTCAGTAACCACTTGTCACCAGGGTTGGAAATCAAGGGAAATTTCCCCAACAGGAACAAAAACAGCAATACAAACCTGACAGGGGTTCCAGGGTAGATAAAAATAAATTAATTTAAAAAAATCAGATTTTTTTTTAATTTAAATCATCTTTTTTATTTTTATCTATTATTATTTATTTATTTTAATACAATGCTTTTGGATTAAAAATCTATGTAAAGATAGTTTTCTATTTAAGATAAATTAATAATGTAGTTTATTCAGCATGAAATGGAGCTTAGTTATGTAATATGAGGCTGTATATTCTGCAATATTTACATTGTTGGTAAACTCATTCAATGAATCCAAGCTCTGCAAGCTGAGATAACATGAACTGCATTGATGCATTCACACAATGTCACAGTAACCATGAGATAAAACAAAGTTCAGTAAAATTCCTTTATCCCATTGTTTTGCAAATCTATGTACACTGCATCATTGAATTGGTTCTGATATCGCTGTCTTACTAACCAGACACCTTATTATTCTAAATAGGAAACCTTAATTTTGTTTGCAAATATTAAAGATTCTAACTACCAGCAAGAAAAAGTCCTTACATTTAAAGAACACCTGTCATTTCAGATCCATCATGGCAGTGCCTGTTAGCGTGCATCCACTCACCTGCTGCCGCCACATTCCTCACCTTGTTGTGTCACTGCCACATCACAAGCCGTCCCATTAACCACCTGAATACTGGGCACGTAAACCCCCTTCCTGCCCAGGCCATTTTTTAGCTTTCAGCGATATCACACTTTGAATGACAATTACTCAGTCATGCAACACGGTACCCATATGAAATTTGTGTCCTTTTTTTCACACAAAAATATTTAATGACTAGTGGGTTTTTTATTTTTTGTGCTATAAATAAAAAAGACTGAAAATTTTGTGAAAAAATGCCTTTTTCATTGTTTCTGTGATACAGGTTTCCAAATTAGTAATTTTTCTTCATAAATTTTGGCCAAAACCTATACTGCTCCCTATCTTTGGTAAAAAAAATAACCAAAATCGGTGTATGTTATTTGGTCCTTGTGTAAGTTATAGAGTCTACAAGCTATGGTGCCAATCATTGAAAATTGATCACACCCTGATGCACTCTCTCTCATTTCTTGAGACCCTAACAAGCCAGCAAAATACAAATACCCCCAAATGACCTCTTTTTGGAAAAGTAGACAGGCCAAGGTATTCAGTAAGTTGCATGGTGAGTTCATTGAAGTTGTAATTTTTTTTCCCGAAATTCTTTGCAAAATGAAGATTATTATTAATATTATTATTATTATTTTTTTTTTTTTTACAAAATTGTCATATTAACAAGTTATTTCTCACACACAGCATATGCATACTTGCAACTGCACCCCAAAACACATTCTGCTACTCCTCCTGAGTATGGCGATATCACATGTCTGAGACTTTTTCATAGCCTGGCCACATACAGAGGCCCAACATGCAGGGAGCACCGTCAGGTATTCTAGGGACATAAATTATACATCTAATATCATGACGACCTATTACATTTTTGAAGGCCCTGGAGCACCAGGACAATGGAATTGCCCACAAAATGTGGCAAAGCAAAACACCCCAATGTATAATCTTATGAGGAATAATAAGTCTTTTGAACAGTTCATTGTTTTCCAGAAGTTTTTGGAAAATGTGGAAAAAAATTAAAATGCACTTTTTTTACAGAAAGTTGTCAATTTATAAGATATTTCCAACACATAGCATGTACATAGTAAAAATGACACCCCAAAATACATTCTGCTACTCCTCCTGAGTATGGCGATACCACGTGTGTGAGACTTTTACACAGCCTGACCACATACAGAGGCCCAACATTGAACTAGCACCTTCAGGCGTTCGATGAGCATAAATTACACATCTCATTTCTCAACCACCTACCTATTACATTTTGAAGGTCCTGGAGCACTAGGACAATGGAATTGCCCACAAAATGTCCCCATTTTGGAAAGTAAACATCCCAACGTATAATCTATGAGGCATAATGAGTCTTTTGAACCGGTCATTTTTTTCCAGTAGTTTTTGGAAAATGTGGAAAAAAAATGAAAACACTTTTTTTTTTACACAAAGTTGTCCATTTATATGATATTTCCAACACATAGCATGTACATAAGCAAAAATGACACCCCAAAGTACATTCTGCTACTCCTCCTGAGTATGGTGATACCACGTGTGAGACTTTTACAGGTGATGTTTACTGATAGGTGATTGGCGATGGTCACTGATGGGTGACTGGTGGAGGTCACTGATGGGTTATGGGTGTCTGGTGCAGGTCACTGATGGGTGACGGGTGACTGGCGGTGGTCACTGATGGGTGACTGGCAGTGGTCACTGATGGATATCTAGCGGTGGTCACTGATGGGTGACAGATGACAGGCCATGGTCACTGAGGGTGACGGATGACAGACCACGGTCACTGATGGGTGATGGATGACAGGCCACGGTCACTGATGGGTGACGGATGACAGGCAACGGTCACTGATGAGTGATGGATGACAGGCCACGGTCACTGATGGGTGACAGGCCACGGTCACTGATGGGCGACGGGTGACACGCCATGGTCACTGATGGGCGACGGGTAACAGGCCAAGGTCAGTGATGGGTGACAGGTGCACTTTATGGGGGCAGATGTGGTGACTGTTGGGTGACAGGTGCAATGGGGGGGGGGGGCAGAGGTGATGTGACAGGTGCTTGGTGCTTTACACATATCAGTAACTCACTGATCCTAGCTCTTCTCTTCCTAGCAAGTTACCGCTCTGTGTTTACATTACATGTGATTGGCTGAGTAGATCACAGCCGATCACATACAACAGCCGCCGGCCAATGGCTATTTACTAGTGTCGTGACAGGCAGTGTCCCCTGGGAACACGCCGCCACCGACATGATCACGCGGATGCGCTGTGCCAATGGGGGGTGGGGGGGTGAGGTTAGTACAGTTTGTGATCAGCCGTGAATTCATCACGGCCGATCACATGGTAAACAGCCATGGCCAATGGCTGTTCACCCCCCGTCGGTGACAAGCTGTGACACACCGACAGTGTCGGGATGAACGCGCCCGATTGCGAGCATGCCCGGTTTAAAGGGTCAATGTCATATGACGTCCACCCAGAACGAGAGATGCACCCCTCCACCGTCATTTGACGGCGGGCGGCAAGGGGTTAAAGTGAATGGGACTGTCGGTGAGTCAACAGCAGGTCAGAGCAGGAGACGCTGCGGGACAGAGATGACAGTCGCTCTTTAAAATGTATGATTTAAATCAAGCCTTTTTATCAGTGATTTAAATCGACTTGATTTAAATCAAATCCACCCTGAGGGGTTCTAATGCTTTTCACTATCCAGAAATGTAAAGGGAAATTATTCATATATGCTAAAACTGCAAAACACATTATTAACCTGGCTGGGTGATAATATCTGAAATCACAGGTATGAAAATGTTTTCCCTAAACTACACTAGGGATTTTAGTTGCAGAGTCACTTTCTAAGAAAAAAAATATTCATCACAGCATGTAAAATAAAACAGCTTTTTCTAATCCCTTTGTTGCCTATAGGGCTCAAAATAGCATGCATCTCAGATAATGTTGTATTCCAGCTTCTTGTCTCTGCTGGAAGCTATGGCTGCTCAGTGATGGTATGCAGGTGTTCCCAAACCGAGCAGGAAATAGAACACTGGCCTATTCACTCCGACTCATAAAATGAAAGAAAAATGCGGGAAGGATCACCTTAAACAATGAGATGGAATTCGGCAGGAACTTGAACCTGGTCTTCATGTCATAACCGCATGAAGAATGAATGTGCTTAAAAGTGATCTGTTACCAGACACGGATACAGTGAAGACATCTTTGTACTACACTGCCTTCATATTGCACACATAGGAGTACTTCTCAAAAGGAAGAAAACTCATTTTTATAAAGGGGGATTTTTAGTACATATTTACTTCCTTTTTATACATACAAGACTAACAATTGTATTTAGTCCTATAGCACTAGGTGTAGCTTTAGGCTCCTTTTCACATGGTATCTTTTATATCTTTAGCCCGCATTCACACAGGGGTGATCCGACTTCGGCACGACTTTGCTAGGCAATTTTTTTCAGTGTGACTTTGGGCGACTTACAACACGACTCCATGCCAGGCAACTTTGCCTGTGGCCAATCAAAGAAGGGAGGGAGGGGTTGCCAGGGTAATTCACTGAGTAGATTATTTTCTTTTTCCTGTAAAGTCGCTTCAATATAGATGGGGATCCGACTTGGAGGCGACTTCTATGGGCACAAGTCGGATAGAAGTCGCCTTGAAGTAGTACAGGAACCTTTATTGAAGTGGGAGGGACTTCAGTAGTGTACATTAAGACGGCTCTCATTCACTTCAATGGGATTTCAGATGTCAAGCGACTTGGGGCGTCACAAGTCGGAGCGCAAGTCGCCCCTGTGTGAACTGGCCCTCAAGGTCTCTTGCACACAGAAGCCCAAAAATGACACGTTTTTAGGCATTCAGGTGTTTTTTTTTTGTTTTTTTTCTACATTAATCTAAAACCAGCCCATGCAAATTTGTGCTGTGTATAAATAAATTTAAAAATATTTTTAAAAAATGTGCATATACACGCAAATACATAATACTCCCTTGACTTAAAAAAGGAAGAATATTTACATATGTGTATGTGCAAATACGCATATGTGCTATACAGCCCAGCCTCACAGTTTTTATGCCTTTATGTTCATACATCAGTACCTTGTGCAAGGACCCTTAAAGTGTTACTAAACCCAGGACCCTGCATTCACTATATCTGGTCTCCCATAGTACACAGAACATGGAAATGCAATAGTGTTAGTAAATATAAACTGCTAAATACTTTTTCTCATCAGCAGTATACATAGCAGTTTTGTGACTTCTATCAGTGTCTGGATGAGCACTAGTTAAAAAACTTGCAGAAGGAGTTTTCATTCTCCTTTGACTGTCCTATGAGGCTGCAGGACCTCTGACCCTCTGTCTGGACAGTTCTGATTGGCCCTGTGTCAATCACATGCACCTGTCCCCCCCTCCAAATAAACCTCTCTAGCAATACACACAAAACTGAGCATGTGCAGAGTGTCCCCAAGGCTCTATACTATGAGGAGATGGATTGGGGACTGTGGAAGAGGAGGATCAGAGAAGACAGGATTTCCGATTATCGTCCAACAAAAGTCGGCTGACAAGACTAGAAAACTTTTGTTGGCCGATTGTTGGCTCGTGTGTACAGAAGTTGGCCAACAAAAAGCTGGAAATGCAAACATGCATGCTTGGAATCCAGGAAGTGTTCGGTCGTATAAACCTGTGTTCCTAATTCACAAATCACATTCATCTGAACTTCCTCTTTATACGCTCGGAACACGTCACTACGTTCGGCTTTGTTAGCCGATTACTCATGTCAGTAGACCAAAGCGCCAACAGCCAATTTGGACAAAAGTTGGACGTTCAGTTGGCCAACAATCGGCTTGTGTGTACGAGGCTTAAGTCTTTTGAAGACTATTGCTTACATATCCAAGGCTTGATTTTAGGTATTCATAGTTTCATTGATCCATCCTGGACTAATGTAAGTATCTATGTGTCATATCTGTGGGATCCCCATGGAAGCTGGAAATCACACCGGATGTGTGCTGGAGTTGGGCATTAGTTGTCAGAAATGGGCGGAAGTGGTGTCGTGGTTAGCACTTTCGCCTGGCAGCAAAAGGGTCCCAACCACGACACTACCTGCCTGGAGTTTGCATGTTCTCCCCGTGCCTGCGTGGGTTTCCTCCGGGTACTCTGGTTTCCTCCCATGCTCCAAAGACATGCTGGCAGGTTAATTAGATCCTGTTTAAATTGGCCCTAGTATATATATGAATGTGAGTTAGGGACCTTAGATTGTAAACTCCTTGAGGGTAGGGACTGATATGAATGTACAATATATATATATATATATATATAGCATTGTGTAAATTGACAGCGCTATATAAATGCAGACAGCAGAGCAGGCAGAGATCATAGTGCTTTGGATTGAGGCAAGTGCACCCTATAGTAGGATATGATTTATTCATTTTTTCATGTCAAAAGTTTACAACCTCTGCATGGGAATATGTTAATAGAAGACAGCAGTACACTGATCCTCCTGGTGAAGAACTGTGCAGGGCAGTGGTTCTCAACTCTGGTCCTCAGGACCCACTAACAGGCCAGGTTTGCAGGATAACTGAAATACATCACAGGTGATATAATTTGCTGCTCAGTGATTGCAGTATTCTAGTCTGCATCTCCCCAAGGTAATACTGAAAATCTGGCCTGTTGGTGGGTCCTGAGGACAGGAGTTGAGGACCACTGGTGTAGGAGGCAAGTCAGCAGAAGTCTGTCTACTGGAGGACGGGCAGGCTGTGCAACCAAGTAGAAACTGACCACACTAGGATGGATTAGGGTTGCCACATCATCCCTTTAATCCAGGACACATACTAATTACACAGGTTCTGTGGCTGATTAAGGTGGCAATTAAACTCACTTGGTGCCTCATCTGCATTAAATCAGCCACAGAACCTGAGTAATTAATGTGTGTCCTGGATTAAAGGGATGAGGTGGCAACCCTAGGATGGATGTTTTTCTATGCCTAGCATGGACATTTTGAAAGCACGGGGCTGGAAGGATCACCAGGAATTTCTCTGCAAAAGAATGTGCATTTGTTATATTTTCTTAAAAGGTGAACGTATCCATTAAAGCTGGGACAATCCAACAATAATGTGTTTACGTGTGGAAAATACACGATACAGTATAGTAAGAGCGAACACAGGAATGTAGATGTAAAGAAATAGCTAAGGAAAAGAGAAATTAGAAATCAAAGGAGTTAACAATAGAAAACTGCATCCCGCTTCTCTCAGCTATCAGGAGCTGCTTAATTGCATCTAATTCTCCCCAGATGGATGAAAATCGATATGGTTTATAACCAAGGAAAGGTCTGCTCGGATCAAAGCAACAAAGCCTGCATCCATCCAGCCTGGGATTGGGAATTTATTTCTTAGTAGGTACCCAGGATCTGGGCTGTAAGCAATCAGCTAATCACAGCTAGTCACTGATCGGTGATGTTGCCAGGATGCTGAAGCGGCACAGATTGCCCTAGGGAACCATTGAAAAGACAGGCCTGAAGAGCACTCTGCTAAGCTCCTCTGCAGAGAAGCTTCCAAGTAGGTAAACACTTTGAGAACCTGCAAATAAATATTTAAAGAGCAATTTATTTAGGTAGTACACCGAATCCCAACTTAATGTGAACCTGTGGCAAAGATTAAACTAATAAAGCATCCTATGTAGCACATAGCTGAATGCAAGTTATCAGTACATACCTGTGCTGCATGATTTATTAATGCAGGATGACCAGTGCCTTCTTAGTGTGGCTTTCCTGGCATCAAAATGGTGCCAGGAAAGGAAAACTGCGGTAAATATTTGATACAATTTTTCATTTACCTGGCAGCAATTTTATCATGGTAACAGCCTACATCAGTGTTCCCCCAACCCAGTCCTCAAGGCCCACCAACAGGTCATGTTTTCAGGATTTCCCTCAGATGAATCAGCTGTGGTAATTACTAAGGCAGTGAAACTGATCAAATCACCTGTGCAAAATAATGGAAATCCTGAAAACCTGACCTGTTGGTGGGCCTTGAGGACAGGGTTGGGGGAACACTGGCCTACATGGCCATAGGACACTCCTCACCAGAGGTGGCTCTCTAATTGGGCAAATTAGGCGGTCGCCTAAGGCCTCACACTCACAAGGGCCTCCCAACCGCCTTATTTGACACTGACACCAGCACGGAGATAGAGAGTACTGACACCAGCACTTTAAAGCTCTTAATATATGCAATTTATAAAGTTAATTTTTTTATCGCTTGAATTAGGTTTCCCATTATGGGCGTGAGTGGGGCCTCATGTCTAGGTTTTGCCTAAGGCCTCACAAAGCCTAGAGCCGCCTCTGCTCCTCACCTTGTCCAGGCATTGCCAGTACCTACCATTGCTAAGGATCATGCATTGTAGGGTACAGCTGAGAGCACGGCCTATTCTCCACTACCATGAAATAAAGATAGGGGTTGATTTACTAAAGCTGGAGAGTGCAAAATCTGGTGCATGGTAGCCAATCAGCTTCTAAACTTCAGCTTGTTCAATTAAGCTCTGACAAAGAAATCTGGAAGCTGATTGGTTTCTGTGCAGAGCTGCACCAGATTTTGCACTCTCCAGCTTAAGTAAATCAACCCCATTGTGTCCATGCTGCATCCACATTTAATAAACAAAAGGTCAGTACTGGCAGCTTGACAGGTCAGCTATGTGCTATACCTAATCATTTTTACCTTTGCCAAAGGCACATTCAATTCAAAATGTAAAATGAAAAAGGCATATCCCACCTTATGCAAAAATTTTATAAATTTACGCACATTAGCCACTTCAGCCCCGGAAGGTTTTATCCCCTTCTTGACCAGGCCATTTTTTGTGATACGGCGCTGCATTACTTTAACGGGCATTTGCACAGTCGTGCGACGCTGTACCCAAATAAATTGATGTCCTTTTTTCCCACAAATAGAGCTTTCTTTTGGTGGTAATTAATCAACCCTGCGGTTTTTATTTTTAGCGCTATAAACAAAAAGACCAACAATTTTGAAAAAAAAAAAAAATTTTTTTTTTACTTTCTGTTATAAAACACATCCAATAAAAAAAAATTGTAAAAAAAATCAAATTTCTTCATCAGTTTAGGCCAATATGTATTCTGCTACATGTTTTTGGTAGAAAAAATTCCAATAAACGTATATTGATTGGTTTACGCAAAAGTTATAGCGTCTACAAACTATGGGATAGATTTAGGGACTTTTCATTTTTTTTAATGGTTTTTACTAGTAATGGTGGCGATCAGCAATTTTTAACGGGACTGCAACATTGTGGCGGACAAATCTGACCCTAAGGCCCCTTTCACACCGAGGCCCTTTCCTAGCGTTTTTTTGCTAAAAATAGCGCTTCCAAAACGCCTCTAAAACGCTGCCCATTAATTCCAATGTACCTATTCACACTGGGGCATCGCGCTGGCACCGCGTTTAAAAAAAGTCCTGCAAGCATGATTTTTTGTGCTTCTTCAGAGCACATTAAGAACGCCCATATACATTGAAATGAATGTAAAGCACTTTAAAAGCGCGTTAAAAGCACCAGCAAAACGCCCAGAGGTTGTGGAAAAGTCAAAATACCAGGAAGTAAACAGGATGTAATGTAGGGTGATGTGCTATTTATTTAATGCTAGCGCTTCAAAAGTGCTTGAAAAACGCCTGGGCTTTAGCGCTAATTATAGCGCTAACGCGCTAATAACGCTTGATGTTTTGCACGCGTTTTTCAAACAGCTCAGTGTGAAAGTAGCCTCAGTGAAACTTTTTGGAGACCAGTGACACTAATACTGTGATCAGTGCTAAAAAAAAAAATGCACTGACCAATGTATAAATGACACTGGCAGCGAAGGGGTTAACATCAGGGGCGATCAAAGGGTTAAGTGTGCTCCTAGGGAAAGCTTTCTAACTGGGGGGGGGGGGGATGCTGTGACTGGAGGAAAACAGAGATCCATGTTTTTGCTTAGCAGAAACACAAGATCTCCATTTTCCTCCCTCACAAAATGGCAGTCTGCCTTGTTTACATAGGCAGACCGCCATTCTGCCTCTCCTGTGAACGATTGCGGGTGGCCAATCACAGTGGGAGCGGGTCACTGGTGGCACGTGTGCACCCCAGACCTCGGGCATGAAATCGCATACAGGTACGTGATTTTGCGCAGCTGGGCCACCCTGCCACAGTTTATATGTGGTAGGTGGTCCAGAAGTGGTTAAAGTGTATCCGAAAATATAATATATTGCAACTTAGTAGTCCTTGGCCTGGTGGATGCATTTGTTTTCTTTCTTCAAGCTTCTTTTGCTTTATTTTCACCTGGCAATACTGCAAATAACACACTTCCTGTACCTGGGTGGCTACCTCCCTCCTCCACTGTATCTATGGAGGGAGGCATGGTCATCACCCTAGACTGCTCTCCTGATATGGACTACAAATGTGTCCATATTCCTTCATCTCCAATTAACAGTCTACAGAAAATGCCTAGGAAGAAATATTTTCTTCGGTCATGGGAAGTGACAAGGACACTGCATTTCTGGCAAGATAAATGGGTGTTTTCTGTATTTGTTGAAAATGTTCTTAGGTTGAGAAAGAAAAGAAAGTTAAGGCCCAGTTCACACAGGGGTGACTTGCGATTAGGGTTGTCACCTCATCCCTTTAACCCAGGACGCATATGAATTACACAGGTTTTGTGGCTAATTGAATGCATATAAGGCCCCAAGTGAGTTTAATTACCACCTTATTCAGCCACAGAACCTGTGTAATTAAAATGTGTCCTGGATTAAAGGGATAATGTGGCAACCATACTTGCGATCCGACTTGAGTCGCCTCAAGTCGCCCCAAGTTGCTTGACACAAGAAATCCCATTGAAGTGAATGGGAGCCGTCTTTATGTACACTACTGAAGTCGATCCGACTTCAAGGCGACTTCAGAAGAGATTCCTGTACTATTTGGAGGTGACTTCTATCCGACTTTTGCCTATAGAATTCAATGGAAGTCGCCTCCAAGTCGGATCCCCCATCTAACCAGAAGCGACTTCACAGTGAGGCTGGGTTCACACTAGTCCGATTCTCGGACCGACATTAGGAGCACAAGTCTCATTACGTCACAAAAACAATGATTCCCTATGAGAGCCGTCTTAACTGCTCCGACTTGTGTTTTTCAAAGTCGGACCGACTTTGAAAAATGTTCATGTACTACTTTTGTCCGACTTTGATCCTACTTCAGCCCATTGAAAAGCATTGAAGTTGGATTAAAGTCGTATCAGTGTCTTCACTGATCCGACTTTGGCATGCGACTTGTGCTCTGGGGATCATGAAGGGGAACTCCACACCATATTTAAAAAAAAAAAAAAACTGGCATGGGGTCCCCCTCCAGGAGCATACCAGGCCCTTTGGTCTGGTACGGATTTTAAGGGGAACCCCATGCCGAAAAAATGGCGTGGGGTCCCCCCCAAGATCCATACTATACCCTTATCCAAGCACGCAGCCCGGAAGGGGGGTGGGGACGAGCGAGCGCCCCCCCCCTCCTGGACCATACCAGGCCGCATGCCCTCAACATGGGGAGTATGGGTGCTTTGGGGCAGGGGGGGCTCAGCGCCCCCCCCACCCCAAAGTACCTTGTCCCCATGTTGTCTTCCCGACAACCCTGGCCGGTGGCTGTCGGGGTCTGCGGGCGGGGGCTTATCGGAATCTGGAAGCCCCCTTTAACAAGGGGGCCCCCAGATGCCGGCCCCCACCCTATGTAAATGAGTATGGGGTACATCGTACCCCTACCCATTTACCTGGAAAGAAATATGTACAAAAAAAACACCACACAGCTTTTTAAAATATTTTATTAAATCTGCTCCAGCGGTCTTCTCCTCTCTCTGGCTCTTCTTTCTTCGGCTCTTTTGCGGGGTCTTCCATCTTCTGAGGGGGTCTTCTTTCTTCTCCTTCTCTGCGGTGTCTTCTGCTCTTTTGCCGGTCTTCTCCGCTGTCCCCTTCCCTCTGTTCTTCCTTTCTTCTTCTCCTTCTTCCCATGTTGACACGACGCGATCTCCTTCACGAATGCCCTCTCCACTGTGTGCTGTGCCTTATATTGGCATGGGGCGTGGCAACCATATGACATCATACGGGGCGGGGCTTCCGGGCGATGTCATCTGGTGGCCACACCCCATGCCAATATAAGGCACAGCACATAGCGGAGAGGGCATTCGTGAAGGAGATTGTGTCGTGTCAACATGGGAAGAAGAGAGGGACAGCAGAGAAGACCGGCAAAAGAGCAGAAGACGCCGCAGAGAAGCAGAAGAAAGAAGACCCCTCAGAAGATGGAAGACCCCGCAAAAGAGCCGAAGAAAGAAGAGCCAGAGAGGGGAGAAGACCGCCGGAGCTGATTTAATAAAATATTTTAAAAAGCTGTGTAGTGTTTTTTTGTACATATTTCTTTCCAGGTAAATGGGTAGGGGTACGATGTACCCCATACTCATTTACATAGGGTGGGGGCCGGCATCTGGGGGCCCCCTTGTTAAAGGGGGCTTCCAGATTCCGATAAGTCCCCGCCCGCAGACCCCGACAACCACCGGCCAGGGTTGTCGGGAAGAGGCCCTTGTCCTCATCAATATGGGGACAAGGTGCTTTGGGGTGGGGGGCGCTGAGCCCCCCCCCCTTGCCCCAAAGCACCCATACTCCCCATGTTGAGGGCACGCGGCCTGGATTGGTCCGGGGGGGGGGGGCGCTGGCTCGTCCTCACCCCCTTTCCTGGCCTTCCGGGCTGCATGCTCGGATAAGGGTCTGGTATGGATTTTGGGGGGGAACCCACGCTGTTTTTTTCGGCATGGGGGTTCCCTTAAAACCCACACCAGACCAAAGGGCCTGGTATGCTCCTGGAGGGAGACTCCATGCCATTTTTTTTTTAATTTGGCGTGGAGTTCCCCTTTAAGATCCCCAGATCACAAGGTGCCTGGCATTGTCGGGATCAAAGTCGGATCCCTGTTCACAGACAAACGGTCCGACTTTGAACCTATGTAGTACCGTAAATCGCACAGCAAAGTAGGATCAAAGTCGGACCATTTTTTTGTCGGATAGTGTGAACCCAGCCTGAAAAGAATAAAATTTATTTAGGGCAACCCCCTCCCTTCTCTGATTGGCCACAGCAAAGTCGACTGGCATGAAGTCGTGTTGTAAGGCACCTGAAGTAGGGCTATAAGTTGCCAAAAGTCGCGCTGAAGTTGCTTACAAATCACCTAGCAAAGTCGCCCCGCAAGTCGGATCGCCCCTGTGTGAACCGGCCCTAATGCATTCACCACATCTAAGGACTGTAAAATACAATATATTGCATTTTTGTTCTTGGGTTTAGCTGTCCTTTAATTAAAAAAAAAAAAAACTAAAAATGTGCATTACATTTTTTGCATTGGAGCCCATGATCAATGCACATGCTCCTGCAGATTGTTCCCCCAGGACCAGGCCAGTACAGAGGTACAAACCTTCAGTTATGAGGCAGGAGGACTCAGGGTAGGGCTGGCCCAGGGGGCAGAGTGGCAATTGCCCCCCAGGCCACCTTTACTTACATTCGAAATGGTCGGCGGCCGTTGCCCGCTGACAATATTTACTTTTGTGGAAGTAGGGGCCAGGGGCATGGCCGTCAACTAACTGCAAGCAGGGGCCGACCCTTCCATGGATGATGTCTATTATAGGAGCCTGTCCAGGAGGCGGGACTTTGTATGAAAGAGTCTGCGCCAGGTAAGCAGGAGATCCCCGCTCTTTGTAATCCGGCGGCTCTCCTCTTTCTGCATTGCAGGCTGCATTGGATGGGCACTGGTAAGGCTTCATTGATGGTCACTGATGAGGCTGCAGGGCACTGATGATGCTGCATTGATGGGCACCGATGAGGCTGCACCTCCTTTGTTGCTATTAACATTAAATGATGTTACCACATTGTATCATATTTGTCTTGCTTCATAACATCAATGTCTATTATAAAACCAGGTGGGCATGGATGGTGAGCTGATTCAGTGGTTCAATGGGCCACTTTACTGGACTTGCCCCCCAGGCCTAAGGCTGCCAGCCCTCCCCTGGGAGGACTACAAGTGCAAGCATGTCACCACACTTGTGCTCCATTGAGATCTTCTGCTGCGGTGGCAGATGGGATGACACGCACAGCTGCACCAAATAAAAAAGAAAACATGAAGCAGAGAGTTGTGCAGGATTGCCTAGTGCAAATTCTCTGCTCCTGCTCCCTACTGACCCTAATATAGAGGTGTGTATATATTCAGGAGATAACAAAACTCAGATTAAAGAAAATCAAGAGAAGCTCAGTGAAAGCTTTCACTTGCTATGCAGATCAGGCCTCCTGAGGCTAAGCGTAACCACATACAGTATGGCCTGATATATGCAAGCGATCCTACGGATTTACAGCATTAGCGTGTGACAACTGGGACATCAATGATCATCTTTCATGGTTGTACATGCTGGTTATCACAGAGGTTCATTTTCCAGGTCAATATCCTAGAAGAAAAGCCAGCCTTTCCCTACTTTATGTAAAAGGTGAAGAAGTAGAAGTATTGCTCTACTACCACCGTTGGGTAAGTGCCATAACAGATCAAGGGGCGCAGTCCAATTGTGTAAGATAGAGACAAAAGACAGTGCAGCACTATAAATAATTTTCAAAAGTCCATAAGATAACAAGATGATAGAAGGAGAGATCCCAATTTCCATGCACGAGGTGAGAGGGTTAATGTGTCACACAGCACCATAAGCACACCGCTCTTACCACCAAACGTGTGACCCCCTGATAAGTCAAACACGTTCAATTACAAGTGAATCAGGCAGGGCAGATGAAAAGATCAGCTTCTCCCATCAAAAGGAACTCAGGACTCCCACAATCACCGCGGCACCTCCAGATAATTAATGATCCCCCAGAGCCGTTACCTCAACAGGCAGATCCGTCTCATAAGCACCATAGGGAAAGAAAAGGGGCCACCAATAGCGGGATATTGCTTAAAAACTGCTTTAATTAGTAAAAAAGTATTACATACACATAGTCTTCATGATAAACAGACACGTATGGCGTTCGCCAATCAGTAAAATGGCCGCGATGGACCGCGCATGCGCAGTTGCGTAGTCAGCGTGTGTGCGTGGAGCCACACACACACGCTGACTACGCAACTGCGCAAGGCTTTCAACACATCAATTTCATGAACAGCATGTTCACTTGCTGCCTAATATATCTCACCCACTTTCAAATGCCTTAGTAACAAGATAATCAATGTTATTCACTTTACCTGTTAGTAGGGTTGCCACCTCATCCCTTTAAACCCGAACACATATAAATTACACAGGTTCTGAGGCTAATTTATTGCAGATGAGGCACCAAGTGAGTTTAATTACCACCTCAATCAGCCTCAGAACCTGTGTAATTCATATGTGCTCGGGTTTAAAGGGATGAGGTGGCAACACTACCTGTTAGTGGTCGTAAGGTTATGGATGATCACCTTTGGCAACCTTTTTTTCTTCTTGGTAGGTGTTGACCAACCCATACCATAAAGGAGAAATAAAAATATGAATTCAAGCAATGCTGCTTTCCCCATATGATTGCTTCTGCCATCCCACCCAAACAATGGCTGAGCAGATGACTATCCAGCAGGAAAGATAGTGGTAGCCTATTTCTCGGAACTGAGGCTGGGTTGCAACATCGGTCCTACTTCTGTCCTACTTCCATTGGACTTGAATGAACAAGATAAGATTTTGCTCCGAATTTGAGATAGTGACTTGTCCTTTGACCAATCAAAACAATCCCAGTTTGAAATAAATTCCTGGGGTTGCAGGAAAGAAATTTGCATGATTCCCCCATCAACACAGACAGTGCTGACAGGGGAATCCCTCCTGCAGAACCATTGTCTGCTCAAGGCTCGGGGGGAGCCGTCCCAGACTGGAGAAGACAGTGATTATCACTAGAGTAGCTTCTAGTGGTAATCGCAAGAGATCCAGCAGGCTGGTTGTACCCAAGTTGATTGATCGGTGTATGGCCGGCCTAAGCTGCCCATACCTGGTTAGATTTTCACTCAATTGTTGATAGAAAAATCATGTGTCAGAATATTCCTTCTTGCCATCATTGAGTCAACTCATTTCTTTCAGCAGCCCTTAACATTTTGACCAGATCTACTATTTGAAAGGAATCCCAGACCTATAGGTTTTATTAGTTTCATTACAATATGTATGATTTTTTTCCAAAAGGCAAAACCACATTCAAGGTTAGAAATTAGTTTGGAAATATGTTCCTTCTCTTTTGAATTGAACAGGGACTTGACCTCACTAACCTTCAGAAAATCGATGAAAACTAAAATGTTCAAACCAACCTCTACTGCTGTATGGGCAGCTTCAAGCTGGCCATACACTATACAAATTTGCGTCAACTTACTGGTCAAAATTAGCTCAGTGGGTGGCCCTGACAGCTGCCTCCTGCTCGACATCCCATGACTGAGAAATCAAAGGAGATGGCAGAAATGTATTGGCCAAACAGCGGCTGTATCCAATAAAATGCAGCTGCTGTTCGGGTAATTTGACAGCTGGCAGGGCTGGCGGTCAAAATACAATAGCCACATCTAGAGAAATCTGTTTAGATTTTTTTCCATTCAGCTTGAATGGGAAAAAAAGGGTATAGACAGCTTAAATTGTTTGTTACCCCAACACTTCATATTCCTGATGAGAAAGTATCCTGTTATCTTTCTATTGCTTCCTTTGTATTAACTCCCTGGTGTTCCTGTCAGTCCCTCTGCTTTCTTATTAAAAACTGACCTTACTAAGCAGGAAAACACAGCCTGGTCAGTTCTCTAGCTATGATGGGAGCTCAGTGTGCTCTCCTCCAATGATCAGACCTGTCCTGACACGCCCCCACTGCACAGCCATTCACTGGGAAGCTCAGTCCTTTGCTGCTTCTCCTCCCCCCCATGCTTTTATTTTTTAAAAAACGCCTATTGACGCTGATGCTTACTAACGCTCACTAACGCCGATGTATAACTCAGAAAAACACAGATTTTTTTTTCCTTAACGTCGGGACCGACGTTTTGTTTATTTTTTAAGAAACGTCCGTGTGTATGAGGCCTAATTGGTGGAGGACAGTCTGTACTGATGCAGGGGGGAGGTCTATACTTGGTGAAGGGGGGTCTATACTGAGAGGCGACTATAGTTGGTGGGTGACACCATGTTTTTCCGAACCGGGTGACACCAACCTGATGCCACTGATCAGCTTGTATTTATTAATGTAAAACCCTTATCCCAAAATGAAGAAAAAAATGTTTGCTGTAACTGATTATAAAGTTTTGGCTGTAGTTTGGCTTCACTTTGTTAGTGTATTTGAATCTGCTAATACATTTAACACCACCCTCCCCCCCCAGAAAAACAATGCTACTGTCCAAAGGTGTCTCTGTTGCGCCTTCATCTACAGCAGTGTTTCTTAAACGTTTCTGTCTTGCGGCGCGACACAATGATCTAAAAATGTTCACGGCACACCTGAACAGATTTAACAGTTTTTGTGGTGAAGAACCTATTTATTTTTACATATATTTAAATTTAATGTGAAGGATGAGCCTCCAAAGTTGACAAAAGGAACGAATGTTCTCTATTATTATTATAATATAATTAGAGCCATCGTGTTCTCCCGAGATCTCACACAAGTCTTGCATTACGAAAGGAACCAGTGTATGACAGACTGACAGAGATTGTGTTTTTTATATATATGTTACTTTTTATAACTTTTGTTACATTGATTTACCATTTAGGGCCGGTTCACACCTAGGCAATCCGACTTCAGAGGCGACTTTGCTAGGCGTTTGAATGCGACTTCAGTGTGACTTTCAGTCGGATCCCCATCTATATTGAAGCGAATTTACAGGAAAAAAAGAAAAGAATTTTTTAAGGCAACCCCCTCCCTCTCTTCTTTGATTGGCCACAGGCAAAGTCACCTGGCATCTCCCTTAAAAAAATATTTTCTTTTTTTCCTGTAAAGTCGCTTCAATATAGATGGGGATCCGACTGAAAGTCACACTGAAGTCGCATTCAAACGCCTAGCAAAGTCGCCTCTGAAGTCGGATTGCCTAGGTGTGTTCAAGTCGCTTCAATATAGATGGGGATCCGACTTGGAGGTGACTTCCATTGAATTCTATGGGCACAAGTCGGATAGAAGTCGCCTTGAAGTAGTACAGGAACCTTTTCTGAAGTCGCCTTGAAGTCGGAGCGGCTTGAGTAGCGCATATTAAGACGGCTCCCATTCATTTCAAAGGGATTTCTCATGTCAAGCGACTTGGGGTGACACAAGGTGTGTCACCTAGGTGTGAACTGGCCCTTAATTTTTAATATGTTCAAGGTTTCAAAAAACGCTTTATTTTTTAAAACTCCCATGACACACCAGCAAATCACTTGGCACACTAGTGAGCCACAGCGCACAGTTTGAGAATCACTGATTGACAGTGTGGGCACTCCAGTACAGGAGATGTATTACTAGCCAGATAATCAGGTGAAACCGAGAGAAAGAAAGCTAAAATAAAAGAAAACAAATGCAGCCACCACATCTGATGATTGGTATGCCGCAATATATTACATTTTTGCTTTTGGGTTTATACCGCTTTAGCACAACTGGTAATATGCAGTTGTATAGGCAATGGTCTGCCATCAATCCACACATCGCCCTGGCACAGATGCATTAAATGCAGAATGTAGGGCATACACAGCATGTTACTCTGGGCTATGTAGAAACACTTCACCAAACGGTTGGTAATTAAAGGATGAGAGATGAAACTCCCTACAGCTTTACAGACAGGGACCAGACAAGGACTCTATAAAATGTGTTTATAGCTGCAGCTGAGAAGGTAATTACAGCATAGGCAACTGTACAGTGCATGAAAGCTACTTGATATTGAGAACGGAAATCTAGATTCCCAGTAGTGCCATTACACACGTGCCTTTGAAATAACTTCACGTTATAACCGCTCATGGCGAAGTTTCAGGTAATGTCTTCATAAAGTACTAGAACAGAGGAAGATGTATGAAGGGTTTTCACCACAGACAGCCCACTTTATTACAATTACATTTTTGATGTGCTGCATGACACTTTATAAATGTAAGTTTCCTTAATCCGCTCTATTGCAGCAGCAGGAGCTCCACCTATTTTAAACAGATCTAATGTGGGGGTAAAAAATCCTAAGATCAGGTGCTAAGGGTGCTTGCTTCTAGCAGTTTGTGATCTCCAGTTATGGCATGAGTGCATTACCTCAAGGAAATCATAACAACATGCTGCTTTTACCCAAGCCGACTTGGGGACAATCAGCCTGCGCATATATTTTATTTATTTCAGGTACTTGTATAGCGCCGTCAATTTACGCAGCGCTTTAAATATACATTGTACATTCACATCAGTCCCTACTCTCAAGGAGCTTACAATCTAAGGTCTTAACTCACATTCATACACATACTAGGGCCAATTTAGACAGGATTTTACCTACATCATGTCTTTGGAGTGAAAACTGAAGTACCCAGAGGAAACCCACACAAGCACAGGGAAAACATGCAAACTCCAGGCAGGTAGTGTCGTGGTTGGGATTTGAACCAGCGACCCTTTTGCTGCTTTATTTCAGGTACTTATATAGCGCTGTCAATTTACGCAGCGCTTTACATATACATTGTACATTCACATCAGTCCCTATCCTCAAGGAGCTTACAATCTAAGATCCCTACCTCACATTCATACACATACTAGAGCCAATGAACCTACCCGCATGTCTTTGGAGTGTGGGAGGAAACCGGAGTACCCGGAGGAAACCCACGCAGGCACAGGGAGAACATGCAAACTCCAGGCAGGTAGTGTCGTGGTTGGGATTCAAACCAGTGACCCTTTTGCTGGCAGACAATAGTGCTATCCACTACACCAGTGTGCTGCCCATACATGGATCGAATCATGGTTGGTCTCTGCTGAACCTGCTGAGATTCGATCCAGGTATGGCCAGGCTGATTGTACCTAGTTGGGTACCACCAGCATGTTGAATTTTTACATGCAATTCCTTGACGCTAGTAATAATCACTGTGTTCTCCTGGCCGGTTCCTCACGCCTCCTCTGGCGTGAACACACTATAGGTCCCTGGGAGGGATTCCCCCATCAACAAGGACTGTGTTGATGGGGGGACCAAGCGGTTTTCTTTCTTGCAACCCGTGGTTGCAGGAAAGAAAATCATATCATCTACGTCTGGCCTAAATTACTGGGAGGTAATTATTTATGAATTTGGAGCATAATAGTGCCACTTTGTAAAAGTAGCACTATCATAAATGATCTGAATCTACCAAAAAAGCTGGTAAAGCTACCAAAAAGGGCAGCAGGGATTTCTAAATATTTCACTGGTCATTTTAATAGGCCACAGCACCAGAAAAGTGTCACTACAACTTTATTGAGTTTCCATAAATAGATTATAGTTGCAAAGTTGCTTGGTATACCTGGTTATTATAAAAAAACAAAAAAACCCCACCTATACGCCCCACCGCTTTTCTCAAAAAAAAAAAATTGCTCCATTTTTTGCTTCTAGGCAACTTCCACCATTTGATGTGTAAGCTTAAAGCAGTATTAAACCCAAAGCTAAAATTGTATTATATTGCAGCTTACCAATTCTTAGATGTGGTGGCTGCATTCGTTTTCTTCTTTTAGACTTCCTGGCCTGTGTGCACCTGGTGATGTGGTCAATAAAACACCTCCTGTATTAGGCTGCATTCACACCTGAATGACACGTTTTTGAGCTGTCTCTGGCGTTTTGCAGCATGTTTTATCGCGGGACTTTCGTTTTTGCGTGTTTGTTTGCAGCGTTTTTGGGAGTTTTTGTATTAGCCAATAGAGAATACGTTGTCTATTGCATCATCTATTGCTAGGTAGTTAAGCTTTTTTAGCTTTTATTTCAGCCAAACATCAAACAAACAAGCGAATGGAATCGCATGTTACCATTCATTTTTATGGGATACAAATGCTGAAATATGCCCGATTCGCAAAAATACCCCCGGGAGTAGTTTGAGCGTAGGGCGTTAGAGAATCATTGATTTTTTTTCCCCCTCCAGCGTTTTGTAGCTTCACGCATATTCAAGCTACAAAACGCTCAGGTGTGAATGGGGCCTTAGGCTGCATTCACACCTGAGCGTAGCATTTTTCCAGCCTTTTGTCGCGCGTCTTTGCGCATTTGCAAACACCCAAAGAAGCCCAAGTTGCGCTATAAAATGGAAAAGCATCAAACGCGCGTATTAGCGCAAAAGCCCGATGCCACGCTTCAAAAATGCTTGAGCAGAACTTCACCTCATTTACTAAGCTCTAGGGAGCATCCCCTTGAAAAACGAGCAGCCTATTTGCCTATGGTAAATCAATGCCAGTACGGCACAGTTTTATCCTACTTCATGGAAAATAAAAAGAAGTCCCATATGAATAGCACTCTACAGTTATTTGTTACAGATTATTTTATATACAATACAAATATATCTGAGGTTGACACATCAACACAAAAGTCAAGTCCAATGTATCAAAAATATAACATGCAAACTTGGAAAATTTTTAATACACAGATGTTACTGACATATATATCTTTTAACCAGTTAACAACCAACCCATAGACAAAAGACGTCTACAGGGCGGTTGCTTAACTCTGGGAGGACGTCTATTGACGTTCTCCCAGAATCGCGCTTCCAGGGAACATCCGTGACCGCCGGGTCCAGGAGATCGCCGCAGCACCTGGCCAACTGTTGTGAAGGGTGTTTTCTTCACCAGGGAAAGAATTCTTCGGTCATCCACCACAGTTGTTTTCCGTGGTCTTCGGGGTCTTTTGGTGTTGCTGAGCTCACCGGTGCGTTCTTTCTTTTTAAATATGTTCCAAACAGTTGATTTGGCCACACCTAATGGTTTTGCTATCTCTCTGATGGGTTTGTTTTGTTTTTTCAGCCTAATGATGGCTTGCTTCACTGATAGTGACAGCTCTTTGGATCTCATATTGAGAGTTGACAGCAACAGATTCCAAATCCAAATAGCACACTTGAAATGAACTCTGGACCTTTTATCTGCTCCTTGTAAATGGGATAATGAGGGAATAACATACACCTGGCCATGGAACAGCTGAGCAGCCAATTGTCCCATTACTTTTGGTCCCTTAAAAAGTGGGAGGCACATATACAAACTGTTGTAATTCCTACACCGTTCACCTGATTTGGATGTAAATACCCTCAAATTAAAGCTGAAAGTCTGCAGTTAAAGCACATCTTGTTTGTTTCATTTCATTGTGGTGGTGTATAGAGCCAAAAAGAGTAGAATTGTGTCGCTGTCCCAATATTTATGGACCTGACTGTAGATAGATAGATAGATAGATAGATAGATACTCAGTATAAAATAGATAGATAGATACTTGATACATAGATATTATAGAAATTGAAGCCAAACTCCAGCTAATATTTTTTTTGTACCATCTGCACTATCGATTTCCTTTCTCTATTTCACCATGGTACGGTTATACCACATGTTGTACATCTGAGAGGAGCGCTGTATACGGAGGGGACTCAGGAAAATCAGTCGAGTTGCCAGCTGAAGTCCGGATTGAGTGATTGCTCTCTTGCATTTGGAAGCGGTCACTGACCCTCCGTGATAGGGGGTCGGTGAACTCTGTTAAGGGGCAGTGTGTGGTGAGATCACAGGTGATGGGATGCACCATTCTACACTTCCTTTCACCACAGAGTCACCGATCTTCAAGGACTCTCAGGACTTATTTGAATTACTATGCGCCGCAGTTGTTTTCCATTTTTAATGTGTGTGGTTCCATCCTGACCTATCTGCTGGCTGCAAATTTTTTGGCTGTTACACCTGAGCGCAGGATTATTTTTATTCATTTAACATTTTATAAGCAGTTAAAGCAAACATGTTTTTTTCCCTTTAAAGGTTTTATATAAACTCTATTAGAAAATCGTACACAAGAAAAGATTTCCATCCAAGAAAGAAAGAAAACAAATGCACCCATCACACCTAATTGGTAAGCTGCAATATAATAAATGCTTGCTTTTGGGTCTATTACTGCTTTAGGCTCCATGCACACTGGACGCTATAGGGCTCTTTCAGTGTCGGGCAGGAGACGCTGATAACAAAACGTTCTATTTGCAGTGTTTTGTAAGCAGGGTTTAGCGGCGTTGACGTTTTTTGGCGCTTTTTTTTTCTTCATTGGCTTCCATTGAGGACTGCAAAAAACGCCAGACGCCGATAAACCGGTGTTTAGCTGCGTTTTTTTTCTTCATTGGCTTCCATTGACTGCAAAAAACGCCAGACGCCGATTTACCAGCGTCTGGCCTTTTTTTGTGGTCAGGAGAACGACTTTTGACCACCAATTCTGGGCGTTCAGATAACAGCCCAAAAACGCCACCGCTGATAAAAGACAATAAACGACCATGTGTGCATGGACACATAGGATAAGATAAAGTGGCGTTTTTGGGCTGTTAAAAAAAACCGCCAAAACTACCAAAAACCGTCGTTTTTTAGATACAGTGTGCATGGAGCTTTAACATCTGCTAGACTGGCTTTTCATCCAAAGCTGGTGTCCTAAACGTATATGTTATAAGAGTATGCACACCATACACTTCCATTGGTGTCATACACAGATTTGATGCAGGTTACTTTAAGGGTAAGTGCACTTTCATAGGAAAAAGATATAGCGTATACAATTGCGACCCAAGTCATATTGTAATCAGTGACGGCAGGTGCTCAATTTTTTTTGGTGGGGGCAGCAAACACACCTGGCCCCCTCATCCCCCCCTCCCGTCGCTCAATTGATCACCCGTTTGCCCACCAGCCCCGCACTTACCGCATCCAGGTCGCGGATTCCCCCCTGCATCTCCTCCTGGGTCTTGGCGGTCGCTTCTCCTCCTGTCCAATTGGATCTTAGGACACCCAGCCAATCAAGTCTTAGGACTAAGAATCAGAAAGTGGGTCCTGAGACCCGATTGGTCGGGGGAAGCAGGAAGACATAAGCGAATATTAATTTGCTAATGTCACACAAGCCCACAGGCTCTAATCATGTGCTTAAAAAAACAAAAAAAAAAAACCTCATTGAAATCCATGCATCCAACACCCTGCATGGAGATTAGGAGCTGGGTGCATGGATTAGGGGGGCAGTGCCCCTGCGCCCCTTATGAGCGTCCGCCACTGATTGCAATTGAATGTTATTAAAAATGACCTTTCCCTTTCAATCCGCAGCTCTGTCATTTTCTGTACAATGCATTGTAATATGGCTACCTGGAGGCCTTCTGCATACAGATGGTGTACAGAACGCTCCCCTGAAAATGTGTGATTGTCTTTTTGTCATTGGATTTTCCCAGAAGTCTACACTAAGATGCAAGTCAGATTTTTGGCATCCCTGCAACGAAAATGTCATTTTTATTTATTTATTTCAGGTACTTATATAGCGCCATCAGTATACGCAGCACTTTACATATATATTGTACATTCACATCAGTCCCTACCCTCAAGGAGCTTACAATCTTAAGCCTCGTACACACGGGTCGACGATTGTACAACCGATCGGCTCAAATCGTATGTTGGCTGTTGTATCTAGCATACTGACATGCACTACACAATCGTACGACCAAGCTGAACGTAGTGACGTGCTATGAACGTATAAAGAGAAAGTTCAGGTGCATGTAATTGACTTCTGAGCATGCGTGTTTTGCACAATACAACTTGTTGGACCAACTTCTCTGTACACACGATACAACGGTCGTAAGACCGCTTGTTGGTACTACCAAGTTTTCTAGTTTGCTCATCCAACTCCCGCTGTACGACCGTCGTACGTCGACTGTTCTAATCGCGCGTACTAACAATCGATTTTGCACACAATGGTCGTTTCTATGACCTGTTGTATACGATCGTCGACTCGTGTGTACGAGGCTTAAGGCCCCTAACTCACATTCATACATACAGATTCTAGGGCCAATTTAGACAGGATCTAATTAACCTATCAGCATATCTTTGGAGTGTGGGAGGTAACCGGAGGAAACCCACACAAGCACAGGGACAACATACAAACTCCAGGCAGGTACTGTCGTGGTCGGGATTCGAACCAGCGACCCTTTAGTGAGATACTCCCAAAGGGAAATCACGTCTAAAGGATGCAGACCCTCCTCATTAGAGCCCTGCAAGTGCAGCAGCTGAATGATAATTATAAAACCACTCCCATACAGATGCACATGGACACAGCCAATCAAACAGCTATTTCTTCAAAATAACAAAAGGAATCTGCAACAAAGTTTGATACAATCCTTGCAATGTACATAGAGCACATAGGGTGAATGTTTTTTTCTCAACAAAAGGGGAGTTATTCTTTAAAGATATCTGTGTGCTCAAATAATACAATATACCAATTGGCAAGCATGTGACAGTGCAATAAAAAAAAATAAGGTGTTAAAAATAAACTGATTATCTACTTAAGGTTTAAAAATGAGGAGATTAAACCTAATGTGTAGTTTATTGCCATGGTTAAAGTCTAATGACCCTATAACTGCTTTACATCATACAAGCTCTGCAATCGTATTCTGCATGGAATGATATTTATAACATCATTAGTGAAACATCATTTTCTTTTGTTTTCTAGCAGAACAAAACTTATTTGAATATTTATGGCCTGGTGGGAACATGTGTGCAGAAATTACCAGTAAGTAATGCTTTTTAGAACTGTACATAAATATATAGGCAAATGGTAATCTTTCAAAATGTAAGTTGTAAAAAAAAAAAAGGAAAAAAAAAAAAGTGCTCCTCTACGATTTACAGTATTTCTTTTTAAAGCGCCAACAAATAGAATCAGTTCTGAGATTATAATGTATGTAGAAGGGCGTCTAGTGCTATGGAGGCAATTGCATTATAATTGAGCAGAGAGTGTGGACAGAGAACAAAGACATTAGTGTGATGCACCGTGCAGCTACATAGACAGTGAAATCTATAATGCAGGGATCAGTGAGAATACAGTGGGGGAGGGGACGTGTCTGCTTGTCATAGGGGCCCAGTAGACACCATTCCACAGATCTACTATGCACAAATATTTGACATCGCTCGCTGGATCATCAACTCAATTTATCACATTACTAAATTACCATAAATGACATGCATCTAAAAAGAAGCAGAATAGCTGCAGCCTCAGTCTTTGAATTGCACATTAAAGCTGGTAGACACAAGGCATACGGGTTGACTTCCTAAAGGCAAAGAGGCTTTTCACTTTCTAACCCTTTCACGCTTTTAAACTGCCAGTAAAACACTGAGCGCTTTTGAAGAGCTTTTCAGGTGCTTTTGAAGAGCTTTCCATTCATTTCAATTGGGCGTTTTTTCACTGCCCTATCAGCGTATGTATATATATATTTTTTTTTTTTTTGGTTGAACTGGATGGACTTGTGTCTTTTTTCAACCTGACTAACTATGTAACTATGTAACTATGTAGCGCACTGCCCCAGTGTGAAAGCATTCATTGATTTTAATGGAAATAATTTTTCGTGAGCTTTTCAGGTGCTTTTTTTTTTTTAGTGTGAAAGCACCTCAGTGTGAAGGGGGTCTAAGGGAAGTTGCACTTTGAAAGGGAATTTTCCCCAGAGCTTAGTGAACATGGTTACACTTTGAATACCCATTTATGTGCAAAGAAAGTAAAAAAATATATATATTATTGATTTTTGCTTGCAAATGATTGGATAATGGAAGTCAGCAGAGCTTCGCCTTATTTACTAAGCTCTAGGGAGCATCCCCTTGAAAAATGAGCAGCCTATTTGCCTTTGGTAAATCAATGCCAGTACGGCGTAGTTTTATCCTACTTCATGGAAAATAAAAAAAGTCCCATAAGAATAGCACTCTACAGTTATTTGTTACAGATTATTTTATATACAATACAAATATATCTGAGGTTGACACAGTCAATTCCAATGTATGAAAAATATAACATGCAAACTTGGAAAATTTTAAATACACAGATGTTATATATTTTTCATATATATATATATATATATATATATACATACACACACACACACACACACACACACTATATATATATATATATATATATATATATATATATATATATATATATATATACATTCTACCTTTTAAAATATTCATATTGTCACATTACATCAAAAAACCTATACAATCATCAATACATTTCTGGTGCTGTGCATACTTCAACGTCACCAATAAATGTCATCTCTAAATAGGAACCATATTAGCTTTATACAGTAAGATGTATACTTCTTTATGTCATTATGATCTATAATGTTTGCTCATTATAAAATGATTGTAAATGATTTGAGTTCATTGTTATACTATGAACACCAGATGGTAAGAATCGGGTGTTTTTATGTAGACTCATATCCTACGTACCCCATGATTTCCAATGAGTACCATTCATATCTGTGCGACTTCAATTAGTCCCTGTACTACTTTGGCCCGACTTTGATGCGACTTGAGGTCCATAGACCTCAGGATTACACAGGCATTGCTTCAAGTCACATCAAAATCACGTGACTTTCAAGTTGCACAAGTGTGAAAAGGGCCTTATACCCACTTTTGAACACACCCAAGTCTGCTTATACCTCTTCCATATTATGAATGAGAGCTTTTATGTTATCGGGGGCTTCTGTTTCTAAAAAAGCCTGTTTGAGACTGCTGTCATGTTACGAGAAAAAGAGACTTTTATAGACTTCTTTTACTACACAGCAGACTAAAACTGCTGCCAAGCTGCAGAAGGCTGCTAAAGAACACTACCATGGTAAAATGGAAACCATGCTTTCTCCCTCCTTTATCCCTATTTCTAGCTCTAAAAATATATCTACACTTCCTATTTAAAATGTTTTGTACCCTGTCTCCTAGTCTTTGTTTTTCCAATTATAATATGTTTTACAAGTTTTAATAAAAAGTAATTAATGTGATATTAAAGTCTTTTTTTGTTTGTTTATAAATAACAAACATGTTATAATTGCCTCCTCTGTGCAATGGTTGTGCACAGAGCAGCCCATATCCTCTTCTTCTTGGGTCCCCTGCTGGTGTTCCTGGTTTCTCCATCCTGCCAAGTGCCCCCTCAGCAAGCAGCTTGCTATGGAGGCACCCAAGACAAACAGCTGCTCTGTGTGTCCATTCAGACATGGAGCCACGGCTCGGCCCCGCCCCCTCTCTCTCGTCATTGGCTCACTGACTTTGACAGCAGCGGGAGCCAATGGCGCCCTGCTGCTGTCTCAGCCAATGAGGAGGGAGGGTCCCGTATAGCCAAGACTCTCGTGCAACATCACTGAATTGAGATGGGGCTCAGGTAAGTATTAGGGGGGCTCTGGGTTGCTGCACACTGAAGGTTTTTTTATCTTAAAGCATAGAATGCATTAAAGTGATTGCACAGGCTCATTTTTAAAAAAAAAAAAAAATAACAAACATGTTATACTTACCTCCTCTGTGCAGTGGATTTGCACAGAGAAGCCCGGATCCTCGTCTTCTCAGGTCCCTCTTTGCTGCTCTTGGCCCCTCCCTCCTTCGAGTGCCCCCTCAGCCTGCAGCTCTCTATGGGGCACCCGAGCCAAGTCAGAGCTCCATGTATCCATTTAGACATTGAGCCCCGACCTTCCCCCGCCCCCTCTCTCCCCTGATTGGCTGATTGATTTTGATTGACAGCCGCGGGAGCCAATGGCACTGCTGCTGTGTCTCAGCCAATCAGCAGGAGTGTCTGCAGCTTTGTCCACGAGTGTCTTAGCTGTTCCAGAGAGAAGGGGCTTAGGGTAAGTATTAGGGGGTACTGGGGAGGCTGCCACACACAGAAGGCTTTTTATCTTAATGTATAGAATGCATTAAGATAAAGAAATCTGCCTTTACAACTCCTTTAAGATAAAAAAACCTTCTGACTTTAGAACCACCTTTAGGCTTCATGCACACAGGACTTTAAAAAAACGTCCAAAAAACATCAGTAGCTTATCAGTGATTTTTTTCAGCTACCGCTCTTGCAGGCTCCCCACAGCCTCTTCTCTCCAGTACTCTGGAAGAAACCCATGCAGGCATGGGGAGAACATGCACCAGCAAACCATGTAAAAACAAAAAAGAGAGAAAAGCACCATTACCTAAGTGTAGCATTTATTAAAACATATTTATGAAATTAAAAACAATAAATATGCACTCACATTTAAAAGATATTAAGGCTCCATGCACACTAGCTTTTTTAGAAGCTCAAAAAATGTTAAAAAAAAACGTTGGAAGAAAAATGCCAATAATAGCGTTTTTGTGCTGGCTTTTAGGCTCCATGCACACTAGTGTTCTTTTGTTTTTTTTTATAAGCTCAAAAAACACTAGAAAAAAATGCTGGATGAAAAATGCTGATAAAAGTGTTTTTGTGCTGGCTTGTAGTAGCGTTTTAGTAGCTTTAGAAGCCTTTAGGAGCACTAGCATTTTATTAGCGTTTTTATAGTGCATGAAGGGAGAAAAAACGCTCCAAAAACAACTCTACAAAATCTTTTTTTTTTTCTGCTCCTAGATGCTGAAGCTCAAAAACCGCTAATGGCCAAAAGTAATGTACATGGACACATAAGATAACACTATTTAGCTTCTAGGAGCAGAAAAAATGCTAATAACAGCTTCTAGGAGCTTAAAGTGGTTGTAAACTCATGACAACCACTTTAACCTATAGGTAAGCTTATAATAAGGCTTACCTGTAGCTTCCCTGCATATACAGATATGCAGTGTACTTCCATGTGCCAACGTCATTGGGCACATGCGCAGTGAAGAAATGGCCTCCACGCCGTTCCTTCACTGACATTGTGCCGCGATTGCCGGCTCCCGTGCGCATGCGGCTTACGGCTCACAGCGCCAGAGTCCGCGGCCCTGGAAGGAAGAGGGGCATAGAAGGTCGCTTCCTACTGTGGGGACAGCGCGGGCTTCCAATGCCGGTAAGTGTCACATAATAGGCTAGTATGTGATGCATACTAGCCTATTATGCTTTCATATTGCAGGGTAATGCAGAGCAACGAAGAGGAAGTAAAACCCATCAGGGTTTACTTCCTCTTTTAAAGAAACGCTAGTGTGCATGGAGCCTTAGTGTTTTTAGTAGCTTTTATTTTGGAGCATTAGCATTTTTACAATACATGAAGAAAAAAAATGCTAGGAGTGTTTTTAGTAGCGTTTTTTTTCTGCTGGAAATATACTCCAAAAAAACTCTACAAAAACTTTTTTTTTTCTGCTCCCAGAAGCTGAAGCTCAAAAAATGCTAATAGCCTAAAGTAGTGTGCATGGACACATAGGATAACACTATTTATCTTCTAAAGCCCAATACACATGGTGCAACGGTCGTATGAAAACGGTCGTACGACTGCTTGTTAGTACGGGGGATTAGAACAGCCAGCGGTCGTACCAGAAGTTGGATGAGCAGAATAGAAAACTTTTGTTATACAACAAGCGGTCATACGACCGTTGACTCGTGTGTACAGAGAAGTTGGGCCAACACAGCTGTGCAAAACACGCATGCTCAGAAGTCAGGAATGCCCGGAAGTGTCCTTTCGTGTAAACCTGCGTTTCTAATTCACAAATCACATTCACCTGAACTTCCTCTTTATACACTCGTAGCACGTCACTACGTTAGGCTTGGTCCTACGATCGCTTAGTGCATGTCAGTACGCGAGATACAACAGCCGACATACGATTTGGGTCGTTCGGTCGTACAACTGTCGCACTGTGTATACAAGGCTTAGGAGTAGAAAAATGGTAACAGCTTCTAGAAGCTTAACCACTTCAGCCCCGGAAGGATTTCCAGCTTTAGGACCGGAGCCCTTTTTGCGATTCGGCGCTGCGTCGCTTTAACTGACAATTGCGCGGTCGTGCGACGTTGTACCCAAACGAAATTTGCGTCCTTTTTTTTCCCACAAATAGAGCTTTCTTTTGGTGGTATTTGATCACCTCTGCGTCATTTATGATCGCCGCTATAAACAAAAGAAGAGCGACAATTTTGCAAAAAAACCCAAATTTCTTACTTTTTGCTAGAATAAAAATCCAAAAAAAAATATAAAAAAACATTTTTTTTCACCGTTTTTGGCCGATTCATATTCTTCCTCATATTTGCGATAAAAAAAATCGCAATCGGCGTTTATTGATTGGTTTGCGCAAAAGTGGCCGCGTTTACGGATGATGAGAATTCATTTCTGGGGTTTTTA
>BLSH010541795.1:414775-424959 GCA_018402905.1 Glandirana rugosa
ACGAACCTTGGTCCTTAATTTGGTCCATTTGTGGTCCTTCTCGGTTGTCTTCGTCGTCTGACGGACACATCTAGTGTACCTACTCTTGGTGACACCTGCCGCTCCTTCTCAACTACCGGTACTACTACAGTACACTGCATTTACCCGTAACAATGCGTAAAGTCTCCTCCCCGAACGATTGGTAACTGATGGACCTTCCCACGGTGGATGACCTCCGAATAGCTATGTGAGGTACGTGTGATCACAAAAAAATTGGTGAACGGCTGGCGGCTAGCCGTAGACTGCCGCTGTTTCACCAAGCAATAGCGTTTTGCGGCAGTATGCTGCCGCCGACGCTATTGCGCGTGACACTCGCGCGCGCGCGGCGGCCTCCGCGCGGGGCTCACAGTGCGCGTTATCGCAGCCGCCGTCGTATGACGGCGTTTTGCGATAACGAACCACTTTGTCGCCGTCAGATGCCGATCGGCGGTCGGCAAGTGGTTAAAAAAACACTAGTGTGCATGGAGTGTATCGATAAGCCTCCAGTAGGTGGCACCCTTCCAGGTAGTCAATGGTTAGCAAGCCCCTCCTCTGAAATGCGTAACAATGCCCATTTACGTCACATGACATCATCATGGCCATCAACTCTTCCTCGCCGTCCACAGTGGTTCTCATCCATGTGATCTACACAGGCAGTCTGCTGCTTCTGTTGGCTCTTCCTGGTGTTTACCTGGTTTAATTCCTGGTTCCAAGCACTTTACATTCACCCAGAGGGACTTGCTCACCATTGACCACCTGGAAGGTTCCCACCTGCTGGAGACTTATCGATATCATCTTTAATATCTTTTAAATGTCAGTGCATATTTTTTGCTTTTCATTTCATAAATCGGTTTTAATAAATGCTACACTTAGGTAGTGGCGCTTTTCTCTCCTTGTTTTTACATGGGATTGTAGTAAATTCTGTTACATCAATCACTTAGACCCTTTTCACACCAGGGCCGCCCGAGCGTTAGCGGGAAAACACCGCTAATTTGCGGTGCTTTACCACTCGTTATAGCAGCCCTGGTGTGAAAGGGGTATAAGTGATTGATTCGGGAGGCGGCAGTGCGCTTTTAACCCCCCACAAGGGATTAAACAGGGGTTAAAAGTGCCGGTTAGCGGTGTTCATTGTTTTGGGAGCGCTGCCCCATTGTTTTCGATGGGCAGGGGCGGTATAAGAGCGGTGAATACACAGCTCCCCCACCGCCCCAAAGATGCTGCTTGCTTATACATGCACTTTCGTGCTTATCTGATATTACATTTAATCATACAGTATGCTAAAAGTGGAATCAAGGCATTTTCATTAATAATTTTTCTCATATTGAAACACAACCGCCCTCCACCTCACTCTTTCCCTCCTTGGGGTTTTTTTTTTTTTTTCTTTCTTTCTTCAGTAGGATAAAGTAGTGCAACTGGGGGAAATACTTTGTAAGGGGATAACTACATATAGCCGTCTCAGTATTCACTCTTAAGGCCTCATACACACGGGCGTATCTTTAAAAATAAACAAAACGTAGGGCCCGACGTCAAGGAAAAAAAAAAATCGGCGTTATTCAGCGTTATGCATCGGCGTTAGTGAGCGTCGGTGTCAATAGGCGTTGTTTTTTAAAAAAAATCATCCCTCTGCTATTTTTCAACCTAAAAACGTTGGCGTCAAACGCCGGAAAACGCTGGTACAATATTAGTTGGCGTTTTGTGGCGTCGGCGTCAAAAAATGCCAAAATGTTACAGCCTCAGAACGCGATGGCCGTGGGTTCTACTTTCAGCTCACTAACGCCGATGCCATCTACAGCTCAAAAATGCCAACGTTTTTATGGGGCCATTGACTAACATGGAGAGCTGCAAAAAACGCCAGAAAACACCGGCATCAAAAAACGTCCGTGTGTATGAGGCCTAATTAACAATATTAAATACGATTCCACTTTTATATTTTAAGGGGTTTCAAGATTAAATAAAAGGGGGTGTGTTTTTGGTTTGCAGTGAATTTATGGATGGTAAACACAGGGTGACAATGTTGTAGTTTTAGGGGGCTATTTTTGATAGGTAGAGCCAGAGGGATGTCCAATATTAGGACCCCCTGGCTCTCCACTCATGCACTAGTAATATCAGTGAATACATTTGTGTTTTGTTTTTCGTTTTCCTTGGATTGAGAGAAGTTTGGGAACAATTATATATTAGAGGAGGTTTTAAATAATTTTGCTGCATTCACACTCCAGGAATGATATATGTGATTGTGGATATAGGAATTTTATATGTGATTGTAGATGTTTTATAATGTCCTTTTTTTTTTTTTTTTTTTTTAAATGAAAAATGTAATAAAAAGACTTTAAACACAATGCTTTTATAACCTTCCTTTACATGGGACATAAGCAGATGAGCTAAACCACCAGTAATAATGGTAGTATCATAATGATACATGTTCAATGTGAAGGTACTGCAAGCTGCTCTATGCCTCCATTCATTGGTACTTTTCTGTCTGCTGTAGCCTTTTTTCTTTCATTGTATTTGTAGAGAGCGGTCACAAGAAACCTGGGGTGAAATTACAACCTCATCTCTACTTCTTTCAATAAAGATCACTGTCAGTGATAACTACCTAATAAAGCTAATTGAAAACCTCATCAAGCATAAGGAGAGTGGCCACTGCAGGTAAGTGCAGTTGGTCTTCTGTTCATGTTAAAACGTGCAACACGATTTACAGTCAATCTGTGTCCACAGAGCTACAATGCTTTGGGGGATGCACACATTGCTCCCTTCTACATATGCCAGGCTGACAGAAGTTCTAATCCTTAGGGTCCTTTCACACGGGCTTGTCAATCTGCTGATCCCCACTGAGCAGGCGGATAACAGATCTGTCTCCACTCACTGTGCTGAGACGGACCTGTCAGAGCCCCACTCTCCTCTATGGGGGATCGGATGTAAACGGACCGCCTGTCTGTTTTCATCTGATCCGCCAGACAGATGGGGAAAAAAAGGGTCTCCATCTATCTGGATTTCATGGACAGGATCGGATAGCAGCGGGTGTCAGCCTGAAATCCGCCGCTCCATAAGTCTGAATGGAATGTCCGATCAAGTCCGCCTGAAAAACTGACAGACGGACCTGATCAGAAGGCTCATGTGAAAGGGGCCTTATCCACTGTATAGAGAACCATAGAAACATTAAAACTCTTCAGATATATACTGGGGACACAGGGGTTGCTTTACTAGAACCGGAGAGTACAAAATCTGGTGCAGCTGTGAATGATAGCCAATTAGCTTCTAACTTCAGCTTGTTCAATTAAGCTTTGACAAAAAAAATGAAAAGACTGGCAGCTGATTGGTTTCTATGCAGAGCTGCACCAGATTTTGCACACTCCAGTTTTAGAAAATCAACCCCACAGTCTACCTGCTTAATTTTTTCAGGCTGCTTTAATAGTGGTCCAGTTTACAGGTAAACTGGTGGTTCTGGAGCACACTTGCTAATGATCCTGGAGCACACTTGCCAATGATCCTGGAACACACTTGCTAATGATCCTGGAGCACACTTGCCAATGATCCTGGAACACACTTGCTAATGATCCTGGAGCACACTTGCCAATGATCCTGGAACACATTTGCTGGTGATGCTGTAACACTCTCCTTGCTGCCTCTTACACACAGCAATTCAGATGTAAAAATAGCAGTACAGTACTAATATGTTTCTCACTGCCACCAATCACATTCAGACTCTGCCCTTAGTCTGCTTACATAGGTCAGGTGATTTCCCTACCATAAGTGTCCAGCATCACCTTTCTAGACACACCATAGCGCTGATTTGATTGAGTATGGGTGTCCTTGAAATATTGTGCAAGTTTGGGGTCAGGGAATGCTATTAATTTATTCCTACTTAGATAAATGGACCGGTATCAACACTTAACACATTTTGTGTAAATTAAAATATAAACCCTGGAACGTTAAAACATCAAAAAGCATGTGGGACTGTATTTCTCTGTTAGGGCTTGTTCACACCATGTCCATTTACCCCTATTATTCTGCACTGAATAAACAGATGATGCAAACATCAGTGTAGAGCTGCACGATTCTGGCCAAAATGAGAATCACAATTTTTTTTGCTTAGAATAAAGATCACGATTCCTGTGGCATAACATCTTACATATACAAAAAATTGGGCTAACAGCACTGTTTCTTTTTTTTTCTCAAGTCGTCTTCCAGGATGGCACACCTGAGAGATGATTGGTCCCACCTGACAGGAAACACAATCAAGAAAGCGTTCAAAAGCCCCCGCCCCTCCCATGCTCCTCAGTTTTTGATTGCGTTTCCCCACAGCGAAACAGTTTGTTTTTTTGCTAAGATCCAAGGCTGTGAGCTGAGGGTCTCCCCTTGGGAAACCAGACCGCAGGCTTGAGTGACTGGAGGGTCAGATGGGGTCTCTGTTACTCCTCCCAGGGGGGCTATTCCCCAGACCGGTAACGGTCTTCTCAGGGGGGGCAGCAGGACTGGAAGAGCCCCCCTGAGAACTGAAGGACCCTGGGCACAGTGGGGTGGCCAGAAACTTCAGGGACCATTTTCCCCCTCCCTCTTCTTACCTGGCTGTGTAGTCAGCGTCGTTGGAGCCACATGGAGACGCCTGGGGGGGAGGAGGAGGAGGCGGCTTGGAGCCAGATCGATTTCCTGCCCCCCCTCCTGACCGTAATTGACGTCATGGCCGCTAGAGGGTGTTTCAGGTCCTCAGGGCTTCACCAAAATGGCGGCAGCTGCCTTTTTAACAGGAGGAGAGCGACCAGCATTCAGCGGAGCAGGCATCCACAATCCTCCTGCTCTTTCAGTAGAGCCACAGCAGTGGTCAGCCGGAGAGCTCTGGCTTCTACAAAGATGGACAGAGAGGAGGGACCGGCAATGGTCACAGCCACAGAGGAGACCACAGTGGGTGAGTCGGCCAGCTGGCAGGGGTACTAGTGGGGTGGGACCCTGAACCTAACCCCTGCAGGGAGCAGTAGAGGTTAATGCAGGTGCATCTATCTTGCAGACGTGGAATCTGTGGCCCAGGGAGGCGCCAGCAGGACTAAGTCTAAGACCTCTTCCCGCTATAAAAGATGTGGTTACTGCAATGATAAACTGCCGCAGGAACAAACAAAGCCCTTCTGCTTTAAATGTATTCATAAGCTGTCAGGGAAAGAAACACCTCAGGTTATGAAGGATTTTCTTGCTGTACAGACAGAGATGTTGACTACGCTTCCCTGGCTCAGGTCTCAAAACAATCCAACCTCTCTTTTGAGGATGCGGGTAATATTAGAGACCAAATGGATAGGAGGTCTGAAACTCTACTGCGCAGAGCCTGGGATTCCAATGTGGCGGCAATGGGTCCGGCCCTGGCCTCAGCTTGCGTGGCTAGAAATGCGGACATGTGGGCGAGCAAGCTCCTGGACCACGTTTCACGTACATCCAAGTCAAAACAGGTATTAGACTCCCTGGAATTGATTGGTAAAGTGGTGGCCTATCTAGCAGACGCTGCTGTTGAAACTGTGCGTACAACAGCAAAATCTGCAGCCCTGCTAAATTCGGCTAGAAGAGCTTTATGGGTGAAGACCTGGGACGGGGACCATACATCAAACTCACGATTGTGTGGTCTCCCGTTTGAAGGGTCAATACTCTTGGCACAGGTTTAGATCAGGCCCTTGCCAGATCTACAGAAAAGGGGAAAAAATTCCCAGTGAAGCCTAAGAAGACTAAGGGAAAAATTTTTCGGGGGCCCCCAAGAGTCCAATCGGTTTAAGAACAAAAAAGCAAATAAAAGATGGGGTTTGGCAAAGGAAAACCAAAAGTCAGTCGAGAAGGACTCCAAGTGACGCCAGGGCCAGGGTAGGGGGGAGGCTCTCCCAATTCTCCACCCAGTGGGAGAAGATTACGCAGAGCCCCTACATATTACAGATAATAAGAGAGGGGTACAGGTTAGAGCTGACTTCCTTACCCCCTCACAGTTTTCTCCTTACCCATCTGCCCAGAGACAGACAGAAGGCAGCCGGCCTCCTGGAAAATATCAATCAGTTAGCCGAGCAGAGTCCTTGTACCGGTGCCAACAGTAGAACTCGGGAAGGGGTTCTACTCTCACATTTTTGTAGTCCCCAAACCTTCGGGGAAGTTTCACCTTATCATAAACCTGAGAAGGCTGAACAAGTTCATACGGTACAAGAAGTTCCGTATGGAGAATATTTACAGCGTCAAGAAGCATCTGTTAAAGGATGTCTTCATGGTCACAATAGACCTGAAGGACACGTACCTTCATGTCTCCATTTGTACGGAACACCAGAGTCTGCTGTGGTTTGCAATTTGCACCAAAGAGGGTGTCCAGCTCTGGCAGTTCAGCGCCTTGCCCTTCGGTTTGGCATCCAGCCCGAGAATCTTTACCAAGGTTCTGGCGCAAGTGGTATCTTTCCTCCATCTAGAAGGAATTGCGCTGATCCCGTACCTGGACGACCTGTTGGTCTACAATCAGTCACAGGTACAGTTGATGGACCTGGACAGGGTCGTAACCACACTAGAGTCCCTGGGATGGCTGATCAGTCGGGAGAAGTCCTCACTGGTTCCCTCCCAAACCAAGATGTATCTGGGGTTCCTGATAGACTCTGTGACACAAAAGCTCATTTTGCCCCAAGCGAAGGTGGAGACCTTGGTAGGGACAGTAGAGTCTCTTCTAGAACCCAGAGAGTTGTCTCACAGGTTCATTATGAGGGTACTAGGACTGATGACATCCTGCATCCCCGAGGTGCCCTGGGCTCAGTTTCACTCCAGACCTCTGCAGGGATTCCTTCTCTCCTCCTGGGATGGGAAAAGAGGATCCTTGGACCAAAGGGTGCTGGTCCCAAGGAAAGTAAAGGAGTCGCTTCAGTGGTGGGGGCCTTCTGTGGAACCAGCTCCAGCCAGTAAGGGTCACGGCTGATGCAAGCCCCTGGAGGTGGGGGGCCCATCTAGAGGAACTTCGTGCCCAGGGTGCTTGGAACCAGAGTCAAAGGAAAACTTCCTCCAATTTCAGGGAGCTCCTAGCGGTCAGAGAGGCCTTAAAAGCCTTCGAAGAAAGGATCGGGGAAAAGAGGCCCAGGTCCTTTCGGACAATTCCACTACTGTGGCCTTCCTGAACCGTCAGGGGGGTACAAAGTCAAGTTCTCTGATGAACCTAACGCAGGGAATTCTGGAATGGGCAGAGATGAGGATTCCCTCGGTTTCAGCCATCCACATACAGGGGGGTGTACAACCTAGAGGCAGACTTCCTCAGCAGGCAGCAGATCCTTCAAGGAGAGAGTGAGTTACACACCAGAGGTGGACCTCTTTACCAGAAGAGGCAACAGGAAAGTCAAGAGATTCTTTTCCCTGTACAGATAGAGAGGTTCAGAAGGGGTAGATGCATTGGCCCACGAGTGGAATTTCTGGCTAGCCTATGCCTTTCCCCCCTTGGCTCTGATCCCGAGGGTGCTACACAAACTGAGTCAGTCAGGGGGCAGACTAATTCTGGTAGCACCTTGGTGGCCCAAGAGGATATGGTTTCCCACTCTAAGAAATTGGTCAGTAAGCCCTCCTCAGCACCTTCCAGATCGGCAGGATCTCCTCCTTCAGGGCCCAGTGGTTCACCCGAATCCCGCCTTCTTCAGTCTGACGGCGTGGCTCTTGAAAGGGAAAGCCTGCATCGCAAGGGCTGCTTGGAGAGAGTGATTGAAACTCTCTTAATGAGCAGAAAGCAGGTGACTAGGCGAATCTACGCCAAGGTTTGGGGAGTGTTCTCTTGATGGTGTCAGGCGAGAGGGACTTCCCAACAAGAGATCCCCGCTGTTCTGGATTTTCTCCAGGATGGTGTGGATCAAGGGCTGGCAACCAAGACCCTCAAGGTACAGGTTGCGGCTCTGTCTGTGTTTTTGGATAAGAGGTTGGCCTTAGAACCTCTGATTAAAAGATTCCTGTCAGCCAGTGAAGGTGAAGGGGTTTCCCTCTTGGGACCTGACCCTGGTATTGGAGGCCCTAACTAGGGCACCCTTTGAGCCATTGGCTCAAGCTTCTTTCTTTGAAAGTGGCCTTCCTCCTGGCCATTATGTCGGCCAGGAGGGTAAGTGACTTGCAGGCTCTGTCAATAAGAGCCCTTTTTCTTATTGTTTGAGGATAGGGTAGTTCTCAGGCAACATCCCCTGTATCTACCCAAGGTACCGTCAAGTTTTCATAGGACACAGGAGATTGTCCTTCCTTCATTCTATAAAAACTCCCAGAGTGAGAAGGAAAAATCATTTAATTTGTTGGATATCAGACGATGTCTTCTGATTTATTTAAATCGGGTGAAAGAGTTCCGTAAATCAAATCACCTATTAGTAGGTTTTAGTGGTCAAAGGGAGAACAGGCCTCTAAAACAACCATTGTTAGATGGATTAGACAAACCATTACCATAGCATATGAACAGACAGGGAAAGCAGTTCCCCCTAGTATAAACGCTCACTCTACAAGGTCTCTGGCGACTTCCTGGGCAGAAAAGGCCAGAGCATCGGTAGACCAGATCTGCAGAGCAGCAACGTGGGCAAGCCAGAACACCTTCCTAAGGCATTACAGGGTTGAACTTCTGTCCCCTCAGGACCTAGCCTTCGGTAGGAAAGTCCTACAGGCTGTCGTCCCGCCCTATGGTAGGCCTGAGCTTCTTGCTTCTCTCTCAGGTGTGCCATCCTGGAAGACGACTTGAGAAAATGACAGTTACACTTACCGGTAACAGTGTTTCTGGGAAGTCTTCCAGGATGGCAGGCCTACTTCCCACCCGATCTTGTGGTAGGATTATCTATGTTCTATGAAACTCTGTTTGTCAACTCTCATGCACTGGTGTGGGTCAATACTTTTGCACAAAACTGAGGAGCATGGGAGGGGTGGGGGCTTTTGAACTCTTTCTTAATTGTGTTTCCTGTCAGGTGGGACCAGTCATCTCTTAGGTGTGCCGTCCTGGAAGACTTCCCAGAAACACCATTACCGGTAAGTGTAACTGGTCATTTTTTTTTTTTTTGAAAGTGTAATTTTTCCCAAAAAATTGCATTTGAAAGACCACTGTGCAAACACCGCGTGACATAAAATATTGCAACAACCACCATTTTATTCTCTATGGTCTGTGGAGTTCATTCCTTTGAAGTAGTTACATCTTGTATCTCTTCTAGCTTCTTTTATCAGCAGTGATCTCATACTTGGCTCTCTGCCCAGACTTGCCAGTCTGCCCAGGTAGGAGAGACTCAAGTCGCTCCAACTTAGAAAAAGGTTCCTGGGGAGACTTCAGGTGACTTGCACTGACTTATATTACAGTTAAGTCGCCCCGCAAGTCGGACTCCATTAACAGCACTGAAAATCGTGGTAATACCGGATGGAGATCACGGGGGGGATGGTGGTGAATCGAGATCGCGATTTTAATACGATTAATTGTGCAGCTCTACATCAGTGTACATAAATAAACTGTTTTTCTCTATGTGCCTCCTTCACACCACAACTCAGTGGAGAGGTGTGTTCCAGACAGGTGAGACATTTCTGCATTTTTCTGCAATGCATCATAGCTCACCTGAAGTCTTCATCGGTTACAGCAGCTTGTGTGTGGTGCACAGAAATAAGTCCAATGCCTTTTTGACATTTCAGTAAACAAACGTTCAAACTAAGTATTTAATGAAAAAATACATAAACATAACATGATGGTTGACTGCAGATTGAAATGGAAAGGTATATATGTATACCTAAAACAAAATGTTTAGCCAAACTCAGCCTAAATACCTGGTAATCCTGCCAGTCTCCTTTCTCCCGCCCTTCCAGTGCTCTATCAATGCTAATCACGGATTTAGATATGTGACTGCATTGACAGACATGCACAGTATCAGCCTCAGCAGGAGGCCACACAGTTGCATAGAATGCATTAAAGTGGATGTAAATCCTATTCATGAAATTTGAACTGGGCACATATATCTGCAGTATTTTCTTATCTCTTTTCAAAGCACTAAGCCCCATGGCTTTCTCCTACTCCCTTCTTCTGTTCAGCATGTTGGCTTCTGACAAGTTCTCCAGCAACTGTGATAAAATCAGGCTGAATTTTGAGTCAGGGTGGGTGCTATAAATAGATTAGCAGAGATCTGGTTTATTCACAGCACAGCTCTGCTAGTCTCTGACTGTGTGTGTGTGTGGGGGGGGGGGCCTTTCTT
>BLSH010541795.1:424969-448129 GCA_018402905.1 Glandirana rugosa
TGTACAGTACGCTGAACACGAGAACTTCAGTCTCGTATACAACCTGGTCACACTTGACCGGGACTAACCGTTTTGAATTGACTTGTTCGACTTCAATCTTCGACTAATCAATGATACGTGTCGACGTGGTCTAAGACACATGTGGTTAAAATCATTTAGAAGGGGTTCCACAGATCATTTACTTTCACCAGGATTTCAGTTTTCCGAAAAATGGAATTTCACCTATATTTGGGAGCGTATATGGGTCACTTCACTTTTCGGAGTCTACTATGTGTCTCTAATTTTTTTAGGAGGATATATTCAAAATGAACACATAGACGACAGAAGTCGAAATAGATGCCAAATCTTTTACGTGCAGGACAATCTTAAGAGATGAGGACTAAGTGGACACCCAGACCTAAGAACGGTATGTGACATTCTGTCGACTAAACTTCTTTCGGTTGCCTTTCTTCAAATCAGCTGTCTTACAGTGTATGGCAAGAATCCAGACCCACAGGTGAATCAGGAGTAGAGAATTCTAACAGGACGTGCATTTTCTAAACCGTAGATAAAGCTGAAGACAGCAGATACACAAGTAAAACTTATATAGGAGGATTTTTTTAATCTCTGTGTATCATCTGAGGCTTTTCACTTCACTGGGTATATGCGAGGGTTTATATCCACTTTAAGGTAAAAAGCCTTTTGACTTTAGGACCACTTTCATTTACTAGACACCTTGGGGAAGATTTACTAAAATTGGTGTACACAGAATCTGGTGCAGCTGTGCATAGTAACTAATCAGCTTCTAACTTCAGCTTGTTCAGTTAAGTTTTGCCAATCAGGGCCAGTTCACACTGGTCCAACATATGCTCTGACTTCAAGAGCACAAGTCGCATGACATGTCAAAAATCAATGGTTCCCTATGGAGCTGTCTTAACTGGTCTGACTTGTGTCGGTCCAACTTTGAAAAAGGTTCCTGCACTTCTTTGGTCAGACTTTGGCATGATTTTATCCCATTGATTTGAAAGCAAGTCGCATCCAAGGCGGATCAGCATCTTAACTGATCCGAGTTGTGACATGAGACTTGTGCATTGAAGATCTAGAAGGGGTACCCCACGTCAAAATTAAAAAAAAAAATGGCGTGCTCCCCCAAGACCATACCAGACCCATCGGCGTGGCCATCTGGTGATGTCACCTGGAGACCCAGCCCCCAGTGACGTCACATGTTGAGGGCATGTGGCCTGGTCCAGGTGCTGGGCTGCATGGTCGGATAAGGGTCTGGCATGGATTTTGAGCGGGACCCCACGCCGTTTTTTAGCGGGTCAGCGGCAGCAGAAGACCTCACCGGCGGAACCGGAGAAAGAAGACACATTGGAGCTATGATGGGGGACATTCTTTATTTTTAATGAAGAACTTGTCAAAAACTGTGTCTGTTTTTTTCTTATTGACACTTTTTTGGTGAATGAGTAGGGATACAAAGTAAAAGGGGGCTTCCAAATTCTGATAAGCACCCTGCCCGCAGACCCCCACAACCACCGCCCAGGGTTGTCGAGAAGAGGCCTTTGTCCCCACCCAGCCCCCCATGTTGAGGGCATGTGGCCTGGTATGGTCCAGTAGGAGGGGAGGCACTTGCTCACCCCCCCCTTCCTGATCTGCCAGGCTGCATGCTCGGATAAGGGTCTGGTATGGATTTTTTGGGGGGGACTCTATTTAAAAAATTTTCGCATGGGGTTCCCCTCAAAATCCATACTAGACCAAAGGGTTTGGCATGGTCTTGGGGGGGGGGGGGCCCATACCGTTTTTTTTAAATTTTGGAGAGGGGTTCTTCTTCAAGATCCACACCAGGGCCTGGTATGTATCTGTTGGGGGGGATCCCACACATTTTTTTTTTTTTTATAAATTTGGTGTGAAGTTTTCTCCATGCCAGAAGCAAAGGAATTGTTTTGATTGGTCAAAGGACAAGTCGCAATCATCTCAAAGTCGGATCCTGTTTATTGAAGTCGGAAATGAAGTCGTAGGGCAAAGTCGAAGCAGTGTGAACCCGGCCTAAAACCTGGAAGCTGATTAATTACTATGCACAGCTGCACCAGATTTAGCAAATCCCCCCCCCCCCCCAAATTATAGCCAATGAAAAAAAAAAAAAAAACTATGATGAGCATAAAACAGATATTAGTGTATTTAAAAGCCTAAGCACCATTTAGATCTATGCATGTACAAGGAGTCACTGATTCGTAGCATTAGGCAGCCATGTTGCCATATGTCAACATGTGTTTCCCTGCTGTGTTGACATGCATGTTGATGTGTGTTTGCAATGTATTTTTTAACTTAGAATTTGAAGTAGATAGGGTTAACAGCCATTGACCAGGGCTTGTTAACACAGGATGCCAAAGCATCAAAATGCATGATATATGCATTCTGATTCACTACCATTGACATCTATAGGCCTTCCAATGCACTTAAACCACAAAACAAAAATGGACATGTCATTTTTTCAAAACAAACTGCATTGCAATGCTGAGATGGGAACAGGCATTATTTTTATTATGGGGAAGTTGGACACATAAATCTTATCACGTTGTGACGCATGCGTTAAAATCCAACAGTATAAAAAGGACCTTAGTGAAAACCCTTGGGATATCTATATGCTGGTGCAGTTTCCTCGGGAGACCCAGATGTGTGCTTCTTTGGACTAGCAGTCTTACGGGGGTGTTTTACCCCTGATGGCCCCCACCTTGTTTTGGTCCAGCACGGGTGCACTATAGGGACCAATTGTGGCCGTGGTTGCCCTGGTCCAGGAGAGGACACACATGATTTTCCTTCCCTCCTCCTTTTTTGGACTTCTGATGGTTCCATACTGGTGGAGAAATACACCTTGATTGTGACCAAGCTTTCAGCTGGTTGAATTTTGCTGTGGGGGGACTTATATGGCTGACAGCTTTTGTCCTCGCTCCGTCTTTGGTCTCCCCTCAGTTGTGATGCCTCCGAAATATGTCAGCTATCCATCTGGAAACACCAATTCTTACACCTTGGTTTTCATGTATTTATGGACAAATTTTATTATCTTCAATATGTGCTTTTTGTATATGTCTTTTATTTATATATATATATTTATTAATAAACTTGGAAACAATTTTATATTTAATGTTTTTTTCTAATCTATTATGTATACCTTTAGGCTTCATGCACACAGGACTTTAAAAAAAAAACGTCCAAAAAACGTCAGTCGCTTATCAGGGATGTTTTCAGCTTTTACCAGCGTTATATTACCGCCGTTTTTAAAGGGCCAGCGTTTTGGGGTTTTTTTCAATTGGTCTAAAACGTCCAAAAACGTTGGAGATCAAAGTTTTTGAGCGTTTTTACAGCTGAAAAATGCCCAAAAGAACCCTCTGGTCTTGGGTTTTTTTTACAGCTCAAAAACATTACTGCTGAAAACAGTTGATAACAGCCTATGTGTGCATGAACATATAGGATAACATGATGGAGGGTTTATTGACTGTAGGAAAAAACATCTGCAGCTGAAAAAAGCTGCTGAAAAACAGTCAAAAAACATCCTGTGTGCATGAGGCCTAAGAGTATCCCAGTAAACACCCAATAAGCTCTCTGATTCACTCTGTATCTTAGTGAATCAGACTTAAATATTACTATTAAAATATTGCTTGCTTTGAATGTCCTTACTGTACAACTCTTATCCATTGTATCAAATACATCTGATACATGAATGGCATATCAGATTAAGGCTCCATGCACACAATTTAAAAACGTCAGTAGCTTTGTAGTGAGCCTTTCAGCTTTTATCGGCGTTAATGCACTAGTGTTTGAGCGCTAGGGTTTTTCTTTTTCAATGGATCCAAAATGACCGTATGAGCGTTTTTAGGCTTCCAGCATTTTTTGTGGTCAGAAGAACGACCCCTGAACGCCAATTCAGGGCGCTCAGATAACAGCACATAAACGCCACTGCTGTTAAACGACAATTAACGTCCATGAGTGCATGGACACATAGGATAACATAAAAGGGCATTTATGGGCTGTTAAAAAAAAAAGTCCATAAACGGTCATTAATCAGCTTCAGTGTGCATGGAGCCTTAGGGCTCTTTCACATGAGTTTTGACGGGCTCCGCTTCTCAGCGGGGATCCATCCGTTTATCCCCGTTGAGCCGGCGGGGTGACAGGACAGTCTCTGCAGAGACTGACCTGTCAGAGCTCCATTCTCCTCTAGGGGAGGACCGGATGAACACGGACCGTCTGTCCGTGTTCATCTGATCCGATCCGCCAGGCGGATGGAAAATAGGGTTTCCATCCGTCTGTTTTTGGCGGATCGGAGCGGATTGGATGTCAGTGGACATGTCACCGCTGACATCCATCGCCCCATAGAGGACAATGGAGTGTCCGTTCAGGTCCGCCTGAAAAACTGACATGAACGATCCGCTCGTGTGAAAGGGGCCTTAATGTATAATTTTTCTGAAAGTGTTTGAAATTTTACATTTCTGCAAACTCTGTGTTTAATTTGAATAGACAGACCCTAGAGAGCGCAGCTACGCATATGTTAGACTATGTAGTTACACATTAATAAAACTGACAGCTACGGTCGGAACTGCTGTACTAACAGTTCAATGTTAGTACATCAATCTCCCCCACTGATCTGTTGTGTTCAAACAGGGGGACGCCCCTGCCAGAACACTCTGGTCAGCGCTCTCTGCCATTGGCTGAGAGCGCTGATCGGGAGTGGGTCGTCAGCTGCATGCATTCCAGCATGCTCATCCGGCAGAAGCCAGCCAAACGGATGACGTATACACAGTTTTTGTATTGAACCAGCATTCGGCCCGGGTGTACTGGGCATTACTTCTGTGAGAAGCTCTGTTACAAGAACAGCAACGCTAACAGTACATAGGGGTTGATGTACAAAAAGCAAATAGGCTGTTTATTTTGCAAGGGAATTTACGCAAGAGCTTAGTGAATATGGTGAAATTTCACTTTGCAAAGAATACCCAATCATGTGAAAAAAAAATAAAAAACAGCATTTTTGCATTCACATGATTCACCTCACTCACTAACCTCTAGGGAACATTTCCTTGCAAAGTGAGCAGCCTATTTGACTTTAGTAAATCAACCCCATTGTCTTTAGACTATAATATAAGCAGATAAGCTATTTTCCATGCCTCTTCCCTGGAAGTCTATGTAAATATATATTATATATGTTATCATTTACAATGCACTTATTACTGCACATATGACATAAAAAAAAGAGGATACAAATCATTTAGTTCCTTTAAAGGGAAATTTCAAGTAAAAATTAACATTTATAAAATAATGTTTATAATGTAGCTTTGGTAAATTTCCAAAATTGGCAAAAATTCAAACATTGTTGACTTGCAATACAGCAAAATGGAGGCATATTGGTGTACCGAATGCCTCTATAAATTACATTTCCTGCTTGTGTGATTGCTTTTGGTCTCTGTAGTGGTGGCCATACACGCTTTATCCAATCGATGTGTGATTCGATGAAAATGGTAGAATCAGCAAACAATCAAATAGGCATAACTTCCATTTCAATCAATTTAGACTGTATTAAGATCAGATTCGATCAAACTAAATCGGCCGTGGTGGAGATATACCAATCGTGTTGCATCGATCAGCAGCACTGAGATGCTTTGGCCACAAATCTGATATATTTTGATCAATCAGATTATGAGTTTTCATGGTGGAAACAGAGATGCTATCAATAACTTCCCTGTGTGTGGCAGATCGATCGACTGGGTTGTGGACTATAGATCGATTAGAAAACAAATCCATTATTTATTGAAGCATGCATGGCCATCATAGGGGCTCATTCAGCCAAAGATCAAAAAAATCAATATCACCTTTTTTCTTCACACAGTACACTGCTACACACATTTGTTTTCTTTAAAGTGGTAGTAAAGTCTGTGTTTGTATTTATGTCTACAGGTAAGCCTATAATAAGGTGAGTTATAATAGTGAGTTAAGCTGGTCATAGACAGATTGAATCTCAGCCAGTTCAGCAGGGACCACGATCAAGGATCAGCAGGGTGGTCTGACTAACGTAATTCTCCATGGTTCCAATATATGTAGTAACGTCGCCACCCTCTTCTTGCTTGCTATGGACTATAGGATTTGTAGTGGGAATGCAGCAGTGCACATGACCACAACGAACATACACTGCTTGGTCCAAACAAATGGAAGAGAGGGGGAAAAGGGGAGGTTCAAGAGGAGGATGGAGGATGTTAAGAGGAGGCAGAAAAACACTGCAAGAAACCATTTCATGAAAAACAGATGACAGGACCTTTGAATAAAGACTGCGTATGGATTAGAGCAGGCCTCGACAAACCCCAGGCGCCAGGTCGCCATGGCGACCAGAAATCGCGTCCTGGCGAGTGACTGCCGTTCCTTCTCTCCCCATGTTAAAACAGCTGTCAGATTCAGTGTCGGATTCAGCGAGAGCCGTTCTCTGCTTCATCTAACAGCTGTTAAACTTGGCCCTGATAGTTGTTGAGAGTTAAAAGAATAAACAAGCAACAATGTATCTTCTTCTTTCAAAGCAATTATCTCCCGGGCTGTTATCAGGAAAGTTTAACCATTTATAGACTAAACCCTTTATCACATTAGTGGCTTACAATTAAATATTCAGTGTTTTCTGCTAGAAAACGACTTGGAACCCCCAAACATTATATATTATTTTTTAGCAGAGACCCTAGAGAATAAAATGGTGGTTGCTGCAATATTTTATGTCACATGGTATTTGCGCAGCGGTCTTTCAAGCGCAATTTTTTGGAAAAAATACACTTTAATGAATAAAAAAAAAAAAAAACTAAACAGTAAAGTTAGCCCATTATTTTTTTGTATAATATGAAAGACGATGTTACACCGCGAGAAACGTGACCTTTATTCTAAGCAACAAAATTGTGATAAAGCCCTGTGTGCCATCAACAAATACCACTCTATGTGCAGCTGGGCTCCAGTATTTCATGGTGACCGGAAACCCCCCAGAGCAATGAAAAGTCACTGTGGGGGACACACATGTAGATAGGAAGTGGCTGCAAAGAGGCAGCAGAAGATCAGCAGCGCTGGAATACTTTTCACCTTTTTTTTGTATTTTATTTACAATGTCACTAAGGCTTTGTGTAGATGTGCAAGTTGGGTGGTAAAATGTGCAGTAGAGACATGTTTTTGCCACCCACCATTGGCCTCCCTTAAGCTCCATTAGGCAGCAGATGAGAGGGTGTTTTACATGCCGCAGTCACGATGCATTCGGCAGAATAAGGAGTTTCTCCCATAACAGATTTTATAGTGTCACTCTTTCTGGCCACCCTGTAACCCTCATGTAACGGTGGAGTTATTGACTGGCTGCTCTGCTGTGAGTAAGTTAGGGTTAGGGGCGCAAATTACTTGTCTTACCCGGGGGGGGGGGCGCTGACAACCCAGCACTACGCTATAAAAAACTGGCTCCTAACTTTTTTAGCTGGCTCCTAAATTCAAGGCAAATTTGTCAAGCCCTGGATTAGAGAATATGGATATTGTTTAGTGTCACTTTAATACTAGAAAAATTCCTTGGCTGGAGTTATGCTTTAAGAATCTTTATAGTACTGCTACATTTTACATCAGGCATTTTAAATGTGAGAGAAAGAAAGGAGGCTACAATGGGTGTGCTTTGGAATACCTCTTGCGCATCACAAAGTAAAAAAAAGGTCTTCCTAGATTCTAGAATTACTGCCAAAACAGAAGAGGTAGTGACACTCTACAGCAGTGGTCTCCAAACTGCGGCCCGAGGGCTAGATGTGGCAATATTCCTCCCACTGATAGGAGACACTATTCTGTCAAATGACACCAACAATGGGGTACTATTTCCCTCACTGACACCAAAGACGGAGCACTATTCCTCCCAATGATGGGACACTATTCCTTCCAATGATGGGGCACTATTCCTCCCAATGACGGGACACTATTCCTTCCAATGATGGGGCACTATTCCTCCCAATGACGGGACACTATTCCTTCCAATGATGGGGCACTATTCCTCCCAATGATACCAATGATTGGTATCATTGGAAGGAATAATGCCCAATCATTGGTATCATTGGAAGGAATAATGCCCAATGATGGGGCACTATTCCCCCAATGATACCAATGATTAGGCACTATTCCTTCCAATGATACCAACGATGGGGCACTATTCCTTCCAATGATACCAATTATGGGGCACTATTCCTTCCAATGATACCAATGATGGGACACTATCCCTCCCAATGATAGGGCACTATTCCTTCCAATGATACCAATGATGAGGCACTATTCCTCCTAATGATACCAATGATGGGGCACTATTCCTCCCAATGACACCAATGATGGGGCACTATTCCTCCCAATGATACCAATGATGGGGCACTATTCCTCCCAATGATACCAATGATGGGGCACTATTCCTCCCAATGATACCAATGATGGGGCACTATTCCTCCCAATTATACCAATGATGGGGCACTATTCCTCCCAATTATACCAATGATAGGGCAATATTCCTCCCAATGATGGGGCACTATTTTTACCAATGATACCAACGATGGGGCTCTATTCCTCCCATTGATACCAACGACAGGGCTCTATTCCTCCCACTGATACCAACGATGAGGCACTATTCCTGCCAACGATATCAAAGATGGGGCAATATTTTTCCCAACCATACCAACAATGGGGTTCTATTCCTCCCAATGTACCAACGAAGGGGCACTATTTCTCCCCCTAATAGCAAGTGTGGCGATATTTGCTCCCACTGATGCCAGGAAAATTTCCATTCCCACAAACCACAATCCGGTCCCCCTAAAGTCTGAAGGACAATAAAATGGCCCTTTTATTTATAAAGTTTGGAGACCCCTGCTCTACAGTGAAGCCTGGATGAAAAACGGACACCAAAGATGCTAGTCTGGGCTTCTTGTATGCATCTCAAGGATTCTTTTTCAGTTTTAACTGGAGTTGTCCTTTAAAGTTGAATTTCAGACAGATACAAAACCTCCAATTACCTACATATGTCCAAAAAAAAGGTGCGACTTAATGGAAGATGAAAGTGCAGCCCCAGAAATGTCAGGATGCCTAACCTGCATACTTGTTCCAGAACAGTAACTTACTAAGCAGTGCAGTAGGAATGACAGCCCAAAGCATGCACCAAACCAGCAAGTCAGCAATGGTAGATCCCAATATTTCTATTTTGACAGGTTTCCTTTAAGGACTGTTGATAAGCCAAGTTAGCACAAAGCTGGACATAGACAAGTAGATGCCTCCTCGTCTGCATATGTAATGAGCAAATATGGCTGCCACCATGTACACATAAGAAATGATTTACATAACGAGATGTACAATCACACATGCATGTAAAAGAATATATGACTGTAGTGTCCCTGTCCATTTGTAACAGTCGTGCCACAAATACGGGTTTCCTACTACATTTATTCAACTACATGTACATTACGTTTTCATATCCACTATAAATATTTATAATGTGATTATCGAATAAGTAACTTTAAACTGGAATGATGACGTGTAGCCAGACTGAGCAATCAGAGATTACTATAGTCAGAACATTGAAAGATCATTTTTGATTGGCTGGTATGGTTTACTGCAATTTGCATATACAGTAGTTCTTTGCTATAAGGTCTCATGCACACTGCTGCTCCTAAAATGACGTTTTTGTGGCTTTTGGCATTTTTTTCTTTTGCCTAAGCCCCTGAATGCACCTCATTAAAAGCCTATGGGGTTGATTTACTAAAGGCAAATAGACTGTGCTCTTTGCAAAGTCGCAGTTGTACTCTGTAAGTACAATTGCTCCACAGCTTAGTGAATGAGGGTGAGCTCTGCTGACTTCCATCATCCAATCATGTGCAAGCAAACTGCTGGTTTGTTTGTTTTTTTCCTTGCATGTGATTGGTTATTTGTTGCAAAGTGAAGCTTTACCTCATTTACTAAGCTCTGGAGCAACTGCACCTGCAGAGTGCAACTGCACGTTGCAAAGTGCTCAGTCTATTTGCCTTTAGTAAATCAACCCCTATGTGTCTATGTACACATAGGGGTTGATTTACTAAAGTCAAAAAGATTGTGCACTTTGTAAAGTGCTGTTGCACTCTGCAAGTGCAGTTGCTCCAGAGCTTAATAAATAAACAGACACTCTGCTGACTTCCATCATCCAATCATGTGCAAGCAAAAATGCAGTTATATTTTTATTTTCCGTGCACATGATTGGCTATTTTTTGAAAAGTGAAGCCTTACCTCATTTACTAAGCTCTGTAGCAACTGCGCTTGCAGAGTGCAACTGCACTTTGCAAAGTTCACAGTCTATTTTCCTTTAGTAAATCAACACCATGGGCTTTTAGAGGAGTTTAGGAGCAGCAGAGTTTAGAGCAGTGATTCTCAAAATCTGGCCTGTTAGTGGGTCCTGAGAACAGGAGTTGAGCACCACTGGTTTAGAGGCAGTCAAAGCTCCTCTCCTGAACGCAGAAGAATGGCATTCAGGTGAGGAGCTTTTGGACATAAAAAATGCCAAGCACGCAGGGCTGGTGCAAGGATTCTTGTCACCCTAGGCAAAACCTCATTATGCTGCCCCCCCTTTGGCTTCGGCCCTAACTCCACCCCCTTTGCCCTGCCCATGTATACGATGGAGGTGGTGGGGGTGGAGATTTGTGCAGCACCTCTCTACCCATTTCTTTAGCTGTGGTCCACAAGCCCGCACCTGTGCCTTTTGGACCCGGCCTAAAGTCAAATAATGGTGGCACCAGCTCACTTCCTCATGCCAGCCATGGTCCGCAGGTATATGGATAGGCTGGGGTAGTATATGGGCAGGCTGGGGTAGTATATGGGCAGGCTGGGGTAGTATATGGACAGGCTGGGGTAGTATATGGACAGGGGCTTGGTGCCCTGGGTGTCAGTGCACCCTAGGCGGCTGCCTACTCTGCCTATTGGTAGAGCCGGCCCTGCAAGCACGCCTAAACGCATCTAAATGCACCATGTGTTTAGCACTTCAGCATTTATTCATTTCAATGGCCAGAATAAATGAAAACAGTCTGCCCTATTTACCATTTCTATTCTACATTTAATAATAGCATAGAACACTATGCAGTTACACATCTAACAACATCTTAACAAATAACAGCTCTCTATTACATCAACACACAGTGAGTGATGTGGGAATAAGATAAAAACGATCACTTTATCAAAGTAACGGTGATATTTATGTGCAGTAGCTATAGTAAAGTAGTGAATAGAATACTTCTGATCCTCAGAGAGTGAGTGTAAGAACACAATAGACCAGGCTATATAATACACAGAATTTCTACATACATGTGATATGAGATAGGGATCATACTCTTACCATAATGGATGTCACCTGCTCCATATACCAGTGCAGATCCCAGAGAATAATGTCTACAGAGGCGAGATGGCTATCCCCAACATTCCCATATTATTCCGCACTTCACTCATCCATGTCTCCAGAGCATCCAGTTACATCTTCCACCTACAGATCAATTCCTCATTCAATCTGCTCTGCTACAGCATCCCACCTATTGCATTTAAAGGGTAAACCCCATCTATACACTCATTGAAAAAGCAACAAGTAAACCAATATTATAATCCTCAGATTGTAAAGTACAACTTTATTCTTCCCACCTGCAAAAATCACTCCAGTGCCAATGCAATGCCCATCACACCAGTGCCAATGCAATGCCCATCACAGTGGGAAGAAGTGCAAACCAGCATATGATCATTCAAAAAGAAACAACCAGACAATTCAATTCATAACCAGTGTGAAAAGCGCTGTCACCCAAAGCGACCAATCACATTCCACATTGCATTGTTGTAACTACTGTAAAGTCATAGGAGGTCTGATCTGATTGGTTGTGATCTTTTTTTTTTAATAGAGGAGCAGCAGTGTGAAGTCCTAGATGTGGAAATGAAAAGAAGGCAGACAGGAGAGCAGGGACAGAGCAAAGTGACAGTCCAGGGTGGGAGGGGACAGCACTGCTCCACTATAAATCATCTCAGGATCCATGGAAGATAATAAAGCCATGGAGAGGAATAAATCCCCCTCCATACACACACCCACCCACATTGTGACCTCATTGATGGCTCCGATCGCTAGTAGTGTATAGAAATAGAGCGATCATGGGGACATGACAAGGCAGCAGACACCCAGGCTGCACAGTCACGTGTGCACACAAATACAAAATACACAAAGTTTCTTGTTGTGATCTTACCAGGACTTGTGTATGAGATCCTCCCCCAGCAGCCCAGATTGGCAGATCGTTGGTGTAAGGAATAGAAGGAAGGGGCTCCTGTACAGATCAGCACCGATCTCTCCGCACTGCACATAGATGTGTATCGCTCTTCAATCAGCCCCCTTGGCTCCTAGTCTGCAGAGGGGGGTGAGATCCGTGCCCACCCCCTCCCTAAAATCAAATGTCTTTTTGTGTGCCTGTGTCTGTGGATTGCAGGGAGTCCCTTTGTTCTATAATCCCAGTAAGATTGAAAGCCATTCGCCCTGTCTCTAATCCCAGCCCTGCTCAACAACAACATCTATTGGCTGTAATTTACATACAGGATTAACAAACCAGCTTGAAGGAGGAAAGAGGAAAGGAGGCAGAAGACAGAGAGAAGAAAGGGGATAGGTGGAATGAGATTGTGGGCACAGCACCCAGCCCAGGATGAAGATTACAACCATTCATTGCACACATCTGCATGCCAAATACACACCAACACCCTCCTGTCCTGGGAGGGATTACAGATTACTGCAAGGGTTGCCAACCGCCAGTCAATTTACTGACAGTTTGTGTCTATAAATATCAGGGTCTGATAATTTGTCATGCTGCACTGACTTTTTAAGTGTAAATCAGGCAAATTATTTGATATGGGTGTTGTCAGTGTCTCCATGTTGTGTTTAAATATCAATTGTGTTTTATTTTTCAAGTTGCCAGTAAAAATGTGCCCCGCCAGTAAATTTTCTATGTTTTGCCAGTAAAAAACGCCAGTAAAAAACGCTGCTGGAGGTTGGCAACACTGATCCAATGTCTGCACTCATCTCCTTCTTTTCACTTTCTGGATTATGCCATTCCTATCACACCATGCCCACTGCTATACATGAGCGATCCCTTTTCAGATCCATCCCTCCCAATAGGAACAATCAATCTATAGTGCACAACGCGTATGCCACACGCAGGGCACTGCAATTCAATTGATTGCTGGAAGCAGGGGTTTATTTTAAAGCAGTTCTCTACTCAATATAATCACTTTCTTCCATATAATCCATGATTGCAAGCAAGCGATGTTTTAAAGAGTTCCTACCTTCGTCCTTTCGCTGTTATCGATTGTTTTTTTCTAGTGACATAATCACGCCACATCATCCCTTTAATCCAGGACACATATGAATTACACAGTTCTGAGACTAATTTAACCACTTGCCCGACCGCCCGCCACAGCGGGACGGCGGCAAGGTGGCTCCTTATCGCGAAACGGCGTCACCTGACAGCCGCGACAAATGAATTCTCATCATCCGTAAACGTGGCAACCTTTGCGCAAACCAGTCAATAAACGCTGATTGCGATTTTTTTTTTTTTTTTTTTTTTTTACTAAAAATATGAGGAAGAAAATAAATCGTCCAAAACCAATGAAAAAAAAAGTTTTTTTATATATTTTTTTTTTTTTTGGATTTGTATTTTAGCAAAAATTAAGAAATTTGTGTTTTTTTGCAAAATTGTTGCTCTTCTTTTGTTTATAGAGGCGATCAGAAATGACGCACAGGGGATAAAATGCTACCAAAAGAAAGCTCTATTTGTGGGGAAGAAAGGACACAGATTTCGTTTGGGTACAACGTCGCATGACCGTGCAATTGTCAGTTAAAGCGACGCAGTGCCGATTCGCAAAAAGTTCCCTGGTCCTAAAGTGGGAAATTCTTCTGGGGCTGAAGTGGTTAATGCAGATAAAGCACCAAGTGAGTTTAATTACCACCTTATTGAGCCACAGAATCAGTGCAATTATGTGTCCTGGATTAAAGGGATGACGTGGCAACCCTAAATCACACGCATACGCAGAATAGCCGCATTTTCCGGCAGGCCTCGAGTCCGCCGTAAAAATGCAGGGCGGATGCCGGGGCTGCGTCATTTCCTATTGTGGACGTCAGCCCCGGCAAGCTTGTGACACCTCAACCAGCAGAGGAGAACATAATGCACAGGCGCGGGATTACGGCCATCTATAGGAAGTGTGGGCGGAAATAAATCGTACGCAGGACTCGGAAGCCCACCCTTAAAATGGCGCCGGCAATCTGCAGGGAGGAAGCGATATCAAACTTCTTTTTTACACAGTAAGATAAGTCTAATTTATATATAAATACGGTGGTCTGTATTTTTATGGGTCAAGGAATAAAATTATTGTATTAGGCTGGGTTCACACTGCAGCGGGGCGGAGCGGCGCGACTCCGCGGCCCGTTCACATCTAGGCGAATTGTCAGGCGACTTGAGTCGCCTGACAATTCGCCTCAATGCTGTGCAAATGGGACCGTTCTAATAGGAGCGAATCGCTTCGCTCCGCATTAGAAAAATGGTCCCTGCACTATTTTCAGGGCGATCTCAGGCGGCTTGCATTGACTTCTATGATAGAAGTCTCCTAGCAAGCCGCTTTGAGATCGCCTGGAGCGCCGCATCGCGCCGCTCCGCCCCGCTACAGTGTGAACCCAGCCTTAGTGAGAATCCTTTAGGAGAGCATACAACCGCTTTAAATTCTCGTTGAGGTTGATTTACTAAAACTGAAGAGTGCAAAATCTGGTGCAGCTGTGCATTGTATCCAATCAGCTTCTAACTTCAGCTTGTTCAATTAACCACTTCAGCCCCGGAAGGATTTCCCATGTTAGGACCAGAGCACTTTTTGCGATTCGGCACTGCGTCGCTTTAACTGACAATTGCGCGGTCGTGCAACTTTGTACCCAAACAAAATTTGTATCCTTTTTTTCCCACAAATAGAGCTTTCTTTTGGTGGTATTGGATCACCTCTGCATCATTTCTGATCACCACTATAAACAAAAAAAGAGCGACAATTTTGAAAAAAAAATCAATATTTCTTACTTTTTGCTAAAATACAAATCTAAAAAAATATATAAAAAGACAAATTTGTTCATCGGTTTTGGCCGATTTATATTCTTGCTCATATTTTTGGTTAAAAAAAAAATATATAATCAGCATTTATAGATTGGTTTGCACAAAAGTTGCCGCGTTTACAAACCACGAGAATTAATTTCTGGGGTTTTTACAATTTTTTCTTCTACTAGTAATTGCGGCGATCTGTGATTTTTAATCGGGACTGCGATATTGGGGCAGACATGTTGGACATTTTTGACACTTTTTTGGGACCAATGACATTTATATAGCGATCAGAAATTTAAATATCCACTGATTACTGTATAAATGTCAATGGCAGTGAAAGGGTTAACCTGCAGGGGGCGATCTAGGGGTTAACTGTGTTCCCTAGGTGTGTTCTAACTGTGAGGGGGCTGGGCTACCAGGGGCATAAGAGATCTAACTGATCCCAGTGACAGGAATCAATAGATCTCTTACATGCCGCCTGACAGAACGGGGAACCGCCGTGTTTACTTTGGCGGTTCCCCGTTCTTCCACTCTGCCAGGCAATCGCGGCTCACCGGCGGAGATCGAGTTTGCCCGAGCCACGGCCACACCCCTGCAGAGTGCAGCGGGCATGAGAGCATGCCGTGTTCCCGCCCACTACAGCGCACAGGCAAGCTGCCGTTTATAGGCGGCGGTTCGCGGGACTTTGCCACTCTGCAGCAGTAAAAGTATGCGAGCTGGTCGGGAACCAGTTAAGCTTTGACCAAAAATCCTAGATTCTGGTTTCTATGCAGAGCTGCACCAAATTTTGCACTCCCCAATTTTAGAAAATCAACCCCACTGAATAGGTTCAGGTACACTGAGTCACTCCTTGTCTCCAACACACCGTGGAAGACTTGGGCCCCTTTCACATGGGCGTTCCGTTCAGGTCCGCCTGTCAGTTTTTCAGGCGGACCTGAACGGACGCCCCATTCTCCTCTATGGAGCGACGGCTGTCATGTCCGCTGACATCCGATCCACTCCGATCTCATCCGTCATTCATAAAGTCCAACGGTTTGTTGTCATCTGATTTCCCATAGAGAAGAGCGGGTCCTGACAGATCTGTCTCTGCACCGTGAGCGGAGACGGATCTGTCATCCTCCGGCTCAGGGGGGATCAGCAGAGCGATCCCCTCTAGGAAAAAAACCGACACCGCACACGGAACATCCATGTGAAAGGGGCCTTACTAAACTGGAGCACTCATAATCAGGTGTTGCCAACCTACCAGATTGAAATTTACTGACACCCAAAATTTATTGGCATAGCCAAGTTTTTTCTGGCATTTCCAAAAGTTACAAAGTTACAGTTTTAAATGCAAAAAATGCAAATAAATTCAGAATTTAGTCTACAAGCTGATACAATATGTAATGAGCAATGTGGTTTAAAGTGATACTAAAGTCTTTTTTTTTTTTTTATTTAAAAATAACAAACAAGTTATACTTTTGGTTTTGCGCAGAGCAGCCCAGATCCTCCTCTTCTCGGGTCCCTCGCCAGCGCTCCTAGCCCCTCCCTCCTGTTGAGTGCCCTCACAGCAAGCAGCTTGCTATGGGGGCACCCGAGCCGAGCCACAACTCAGTGTGTCCATTCAGACACTGAGCCACGTCCTGGCCCCATCCTGCCCAGGGCTGGTACAAGGATTTTTGACACCCTAGGCGAAACCTCACTTTGCCGCCCCCCCTTGACTCCACCCCTGGCCTCACCAGCGCCCATAAATGCGGCCTCACCAGCACCCATAAATGCAGCCTCTCCAGTGCCCATAAATGTGGCCTCACCAGTGCCCATTAATGCGGCCTCACCAGTGCCCATAAATGCGGCCTCACCAGTGCCCATAAATGCGGCCTCACCAGTGCACATAAGTGCTGCCTCACCAGCGCCCATAAATGCAGCCTTTCCAGCGCCCATAAATGCAGCCTTTCCAGTGCCCATAAATGTGGCCTCACCAGTGCCCATAAATGCAGCCTCACCAGTGCCCGTAAATGTGGCCACACCAGCGCACATAATTGCTGCCTCACCAGCGCCCATAAATGCGGCCTCACCAGCGCCCATAAATGCTGCCTCACCAGTGCCTATAAATGCGGCCTCACCAGCGCCCATAAATGCGGCCCCACCAGCGCACATAAATGCTGCCTTCCCAGCGCCCATAAATGCGGCCTCACCAGTGCCCATGAATGCGGCCTCACCAGTCCCCATAAAGCCTCACCAGCACTCATAAATTCAGCCTACCAGCTCCCAGCACCCACAAATGCAGCCTCACCAGGGAGGGGGGGACCCCTCAGTACACACACATCAGTGGGATTGGCAGATCATTTTTATACAGTATATCTCATCTGTATATACATTTACATGAGATAATGCAATCATAGTGACATTGTTTAAATTACTCACCAGGTGACGGTCTGGGGCTCTGCAGACTGCATCTGTATCTGTATACTCTCTCTCTCTGCATCTGACAAAGTGACCCCCTGCCGCTGCCAATGCGAGGAACATACAATTTTTTTTATTTTTTTTTAACAGAAAGGAACGTACAATTTAAATGCTGCCTGCCTCCTTGGTGCTTCCTCCAGCCCCAGGCAGACTGCAGGCTCCACCAGTCACCAAGCCCGGAGCGCCACCTGTGACTCCACTGACGCTGCCATTGTAACTTCAGGAGGACAGGTCAGGTGATGGCAGGAGGGAGAGCGAAGTGAGCAGCCTCCACGATGGGGGGGCAGCAGGATTAGGAATCGCGTGGAGTATGAGCACTGCACTGGGCAGAGAGGCAGAGGCGAGCTGGCCGGTGACAAGTGAAATTGTGACCACGCGCGAAGTGAGAGACAGACAGGTCACTGACACTGATGATCAGAGGCGTGCAGTAGTGCAGGGGATGTTTCCTTTCCTTCCTCCATTCAGTTGGCACACAGTCCTCCGCCGCCACTGCGCCTCTGACATCTACAGAGGGACTCGGGAGCGGCTGCCTGACTGTTGAGACTGAGTTAGTTGCTGGCTGCAGAGAGACTGAGTGAGGGAGTACCAGCGGCCGGGCGCCCTAGGCGGCAGTGCACCCTAGGCAGCTGCCTAGTTTGCCTAGTGGTAGCACCGGCCCTGATTCCACCCCTTTCTCTCCTCATTGGCTGTCTCACTTTGATCGATGGCAGCGGAAGCCAATGGCACTGCACTGCCGTCTCAGCCATTGAGGAGGGAGAGTTGCGGGCAGCCGAGAGACTCCTGCAACATCAATGGATCTAGATGGGTTTCAGGTAAGTATTAGGGGGGGCTGGGGGGGGGGGCTGCTGCACATCACAGAAGGCTTTTTTTATCTTGATGCATTGAATGCAATAAGATAAAAAAACCTTCTGCCTTTACAATCACTTTAACCACTTGCATATTAGTGCCTCCTCATCAATGCCACCTAATCAGTGCACCTCATCAGTGCCCATAAGTGCCACCTCATCAGTGCCCATCAGTGAAGGAAAAAAATAACTTATTTACAAAATTTACTGACAGAAATTTTTTTCGATGTTTTTTTCTTTTTGTTAGTAAAAAATAAAAAACACATCAGTGATTAAATGCCACCAAAAGAAAACTCTATTTGTGTGAAAAAATTATAAAAAAATTATTTGGGTACAGCGTTGCACGACCGAGCAATTGTCATTTATAGTGTGAGAGCGCTGAAAGCTGAAAATTGGCCTATGCAGGAAGGGGTTATAATTGCCCGGTAGGCAAGTAGTTAATGGGGTTGTAAAGTCAGAAGGTTTTTTTATCTTAATGCATTCTATGCATTAAGATAAAAGAAACCTTCTGTGTGCAGCACCCCCCCTCAACACTCTAATACTTACCTGAGCCCCATCTCTGTCCAGCGATGTCCATGAATGGTTTGGTCGTCTGAAACTCTCCCTCCTGATTGGCTGAGACACAGCAGCGGCACCATTGGCTTCCGCTACTGTCAAAGTAAGCTAGCCAGTCAAAAGAGAGAGGGGACTGGGCCGGACCGGGCTGAGGCTCCATGGCTGAATGGACACAGGGGGCTGTAACTTGGCTTGGGTGCCCCTATACCAAGCCGCTTGCTGTGGGGGCACTCGACAGGAGGGAGGGGCCAGGAGCACCAAAGAGGGACCTGAGAAGAGGAGGATCAGGGATTCCCTGTGCAAAACCACTGCACAGAGCAGGTAAGTATAACATGTTTGCTATTCTTATAGAAAAAAAAAAACAAGACTTTACAATCACTGATAAGTTCACCTTTTGTAACATGTTACACCCATATTTAGGATGTTACGAACAGACCGGCACCTCCCCAATCCCTGCTCCTGCCTGCAATCCAGGGGCAAATCCAGGGATGGTTTTAGACCGGGGTGGCTTGCTCAAAACGGGGACTGTCCCCAGAAACCAGGGACCGTATTATTGGTATATATTAAAATATATGATGGTTCCTACAATGGGACTAGGTATAAAAACAATGCAAAACAACTTCTCACATGATGAAGGCAATACTTGTGTAGCGCACCAAGGCCGGCCAATATGTAGAACACTCAGCCTGGATAACTAGCTGTATCCCAACACGTTTCAAATTCGTCTGAAGCCATCGCGCATGACGGTGCTCCTAGCAGAGTGCGCATGCGCGGTGACACCGGCCGCTGCGGGGGACCGGACGTGGAGCGGGATTGGGGACCCACGGGAGTTTTCTTTGTGAGAAAGGGTGGCCCCAGCCTACCTTGTTCACTGAGTTTCCCAGCCTCCGCAGCAGCAAATAGGTGTGTGCACACCCGGACTGGACAACCGCCTTTGTGTTTGCAGCCGTCCATCCGGTTTGTGTGGACTAAATATACCCACCTGGGTAGGGTGGGCCCAAGGGAGTCCAGGAAAGTCCGAACTGGACTAGCCTATTGGTCCCAATGCTAGAACCCACAAAGAAAACTCCTGTGGGTCCCCAATCCCGCTCCACGTCCGATTCCCCCGGCAGCCGGCGCCACCGCGCATGCGTCCTCTGCTAGGAGCGCCCCCAACGCACAATGGCGTCAGACGAATTTTGAAACATGTTGGGATACAGCTAGTCATCCAGGCTGAGCGTTCTACATACTGGCCGGCCTTGGTGGGCTGCACCAGTATTGTTTTCATCATGTGAGAAGTTGTTTTGCATTGTTTTTGTACTTAGTCCCATTGTAGGGACCATCATATATTTTAATATATACCAATAAATGTTATATGTTATATCTCATGTACTCTTTTCTACTTGCGTGAGTGAACTGCTACCCTTAAAAATCCCCACGGGGCCTATTTTTGTTTCTTATCTTTTAAGGTAGATATTAAAAAAACATATTTCTTATTTTATTTTGGATATAGTAAGTAAGTAGCTCAGGGACAGGACTCAGGAGTGCAAGAAATTAGAATGAGCGGCACACACACATGAAATTGACTCTCACAGTGACACTAACCAGGACAGCCATCAGAAATTTTGGGGCCCCTTACACAGCGTTAGACCTGGGCCCCCCCCATCTGACCACCAACATTCCCCAAAGCCCGCCCACTGGCCATCCCACCACATCCGCCCACTGGCCAGGGGTGTACACATGTTGCAGCCGCAGTAGGAATTATACACCCTGTCACACTTACCAGGTGTAGCCTGCCAGGCATGACTCATTCAAGTAAAGTGAAGTGTGCAATGCATACTAGTGTGGGATCCAAGGGGTTAAAAAAAACAGTGCACAGGCAGCACAGCCCCACCCGATGCTTGAAATAAGACCTCGTGCCGCACCATAGGTGCTGGAGGTCCCAAACTTGGACCAGTTGTGGTCCCGAGGGCCCTCTCCATGTGACCCAAGTTTGGTATTTTTATTGCCTATGGTTCGAGAGAATGGTGCCCCTCATTCCATAGACTCCAATGTTAAGTCCGAAATTCACCCGACAATTGTCGGTCAATGACTGGTGACTCTGGGGACCCGGTGCGGCCAAACCATAGGTGCTGGAGGTCCCAAACTTGGACCAGTTGTTGCCCAGGGGGCCCTGTCTATGGTACTCAAGATTGGTATTTTTATCAGCTATGGTTCAGGTGAATCCCTCCCATAGACTCCAATATTAAGTCTGAAATTCACCCGACAATTGCCAGTCAATGACCAGTCACTTTGGTGACCTGGTATGGCCGAACCATAGGTGCTGGCGGTCCCAAACTTGGACCAGTTGTGGTCCAGGGGCCCTCTCCATGTGACCCAAGTTTAGTATTTTTATCGCCTATGGTTCGGAAGAATGGTGTCCCCAAACCGGTTGCCCCCCTCCCATAGACTCCAGTGTTAAAGACTGCTAAAGTCTTTGTTGTAAGGGCCCTTCGAGACACTGGGGCCCCTTACAACAGTACTGCCTGTATCCCCCTGATGGGGCCCTGACACTAACAGCAGTGTGCAGCAGCACAGATGATGATAACAGCTCACCGACACGACACGTCCCATCCTGAGTCACAGTGACACTGACAGCAGTGTGCAGCAGCACAGATGATGATGACACCTCACTGACTTGATACGTCCTCTTCTGAGCCACAGTGACAGTCTCCATGCCAGGTGGTCCCTTCAGTTCACTCTGGTCGAAAAAGCACTGACAGTCCCACTCCCGGCTTGCTCCTGTCCCACAGATCCACTCACAGAGCTCCAGCCGCTCCGCTCCCTTGCACCATGACATCACACGACACGCTCAGGCACTAGCTCCACCAGACCGCACCCCCCCCCCCCCCGGCGGTGCCCAAACTCACTGTAGCAGCATGGTCTCAGCTGACTCCAGACCGGAACTACACATGTGCAGTTCTGAGCTAAGCGTCACCGCCATTTTTTTAACTGGCAAAAATGCCTGGCTGTCAGTAAAAATACTGATGGTTGGCAAAACTAGCTGTGCCTAGTAACCCATTTCTCACTTGACAATAAAACCTGGAAACTGATTTGTTTTAATGCAGAGCTATACCAGATTTTGCACTCTCCAGTTTTAGTAAACCTCCCCCCACCTTCCTATGGTTCAATTTCCTACCCATCTCCCAGTACCACCCCTTTTAGCGAAAACAGAACCAGGTATCATTTTGGGGTGCTAAGTGGTTTCTATGGAATTTTGTTAATGACGAAGGAAATGACAAGAAAAGCAGTAAAATAGGTTCCCTGCAGCAACAATTGATCCCCCAGCAACAATAGACCCCTTGCAACAAAATACCCCCTCCTCCAACAACAATAGGAACAAAAGACCCCCCTCAGCAACAATAAACTTATTTTAATAAAATATTCCCCCTGCAACAATAGATATCCCCAGCAACAATACACACACCTCCAAGAACAATAGACCCCTGGCAACAAAATAAATAAAATATCCCTCCCAGCAACAATAGACCCCTGCAACAAAATACCCCCCAGCAACAATACATCCGCCCCAGGAACATTAGACCCCCAGCAACAATAGATCCCCTTCAGGAAAATAGATCCCCAGCAACACTAGAACCCCTCGAAAACAAAATACCCCCTCCTCCAACAACAATAAATCCACTACAGGAACAATAGACCCCCCCCAGCAGCAATAGACTCCCTGTAACAATAGATATCCCCAGAAACAATAGACCCTCCTGAAAACAATAGAACCTGTACAATAACATATCCCCCAGCAACAATAGACCCCTGCAACAAAATACATAATCCTCCAACAACAATAAATTCACCACAGGATTATGTCCCCCTGCAACAACAGATATCTCCAGCAACAATAGACCCCTTGCAACAAAACACCCCCTTAGCAACCATAGAAGCACCATAGGAACAATAGACACCCTTAGCAACAATAGATTACTTCCCCCAGGAACAATAGATCCCCCTTAAACAAACTACCCCCTCAGTAACAGATCTGACCAGCAACAATAGACTCCCTGCAACAAAATACTGCCCAAGCAACAGTAGATCCACTGCGGGAACAAAAGACCCCCTCAGCAACAAAAGAACTCCCTGGGAATAATAGACCCCCTGCAACAAAATCACCTCCCAGCAACAATGGGTCCACCCCAGGAACAAAAGACCTCATCTGCAACAATAGATCCTCACCCCAGGAA
>BLSH010541795.1:449094-480289 GCA_018402905.1 Glandirana rugosa
AACAAGGGTCCCTCAAGAAAACAACGACTCCCCCAGAAAACAAGGGCGTCACCTAGATGACAACGAACCCGTCATAAAACAACGTCCCAGACCCCTGCAACAAAATACATAATCCTCCAACAACAATAAATTCACCACAGGATTATGTCCCCCTGCAACAACAGATATCTCCAGCAACAATAGACCCCTTGCAACAAAACACCCCCTTAGCAACCATAGAAGCACCATAGGAACAATAGACACCCTTAGCAACAATAGATTACTTCCCCCAGGAACAATAGATCCCCCTTAAACAAACTACCCCCTCAGTAACAGATCTGACCAGCAACAATAGACTCCCTGCAACAAAATACTGCCCAAGCAACAGTAGATCCACTGCGGGAACAAAAGACCCCCTCAGCAACAAAAGAACTCCCTGGGAACAATAGACCCCGTGCAACAAAATCACCTCCCAGCAACAATAGATCCATCCCAGGAATAATAGACCCTAGCCAGAAACAATAGATCTCCCAGAAGCCAGCATTAAAGTGAAACTAAAAATTGCTGGAGGAGCCAGAACTGGCTGGATTGCTCAGGTGGGTTTGGATTTAAAGGAGTTCGAAATGCTAAAGGTTTTTTTTTTACATGAATGCATTCTCTGCATTAAGGGAAAAAAACATTTGTTTCCCCCCCCAAATACTTACCTGAGTCCGATATCAATCCAGTGCTGTGCCCGAGAGCAGCAGCGCTCTCCTCTCTCTCCTCACTGTACATGGCGGCAGCAGTGGTTCTAAAGTCAAAACATTTTTTACCTTAATGCATTCCCTGTATTGAGGTAGAAGAGTCCCACTACTTGTTCTGGCTGCCCCCCATCCCTAAATACTAACCTGAGTCTTCTCACGATCCAGCACTGTGCCCTTTGCAGCAGTGCTACTCTTTCTTCCTCTTCCACAGGAGACTGTGAGAGCAGCGGTAGCCATTGGCTCCTGATGCTGTCAGTCAAATCCTTTAATGAGAGAGCGGGGGGAAGGGGGGCATGGCCGAACCACGATGTGTGTGTCTATTAATTAAAGATGGGCTCGGGCATGTTCTCAACCGCACATGCCTGAGCCCGTCAGGAAGTTTACACTGTGCAGCACTAATCACAGGCAGTGAGACAATCCGCGGCTGTCGATACCTCACTGCCTGTGGTTAGCGCAGTGTAAGCTTCCTGGCGGGCTCGGGGGCATGTGCGGTTGCGAACAAGCCCGAGCCCATCCTTACTATAAATGCACACAGCCTGGCTCAGGAGAACTCCAGCATGTGTGCTCCCTCAGCAAACTGCTTGCTATGGGGGCACTGGCAAGAAGAAGGAGCAGACAATATACAGTATGGTTGCACAAGGCAGGTAAATATAATCTATTTTAAAGCAAAAAAAAATGTAGCTTTAATATCGCTTTAAGCTGTCCATAGATTACGGTTTTCCTGGTGCCTCCATGGCAGCATGCGTATGATAGTAGCCCCACCTACTTCCGCCCACAGGACCAGTGCATAGCTATAAAAAGTTAACACCCACACAGCAGCCCTTTTCCCTTTTTTGTCCCCATGGAACTCACAGCCAGTATGAAGAGAAGAAACCCTTATCTGCCACCTTTGGTGGTTTCCGCTCAGGTTCAGCCTCTCCTGAAAGCGTAGTCCCTTACCTTGGGGTGCTAAATGCTCTGATAAGGTGAGGAGCCCCTTCTGTGGATCTTTTGGGGTGAAAATCAGGCGCTAACTAGCCCTAAATACAGCTGTACAGCCATGGTTTTGTAACTCAGAAGAGCTGTCCGTGTCTGAAACCTGCCTTCCAGAAGTGAGTGGATCCATTGAACTGTGATGCCGCATTTTCAGGATAAGTATTTTTTCTCATGTTATGGAATTGATCTGTGAATGGACTCATAAGTGGTGTGTTACATCTCTTGGATGGGCTGCAGCTGCACCGTGTTCCAGTATGCATTCTAGTGGCAATTGTGGAAGCAAAACCTAAGTGTCTACTTTCAAGGGAATGATGCATTATGCTGAACTGGTAAAGTGGATAGAGCTCACATGGGGGCCATCTTTGTTTTGGGCAAGTACTCCCCCCAGTGGCCATCTTGGAGTTGGGCAAGACTACCTGGAAGCCATCTTGGAAGTGGGAAAGGTAAGAAGTTTGCCAGAAGTGGGAGGCAGGCAGAAGAGTTGAGGAACATGGATTTACAGATCAGGCGTTCACACGATAGGACTGCATGCCAGCATGCCCCTAGCCGCAAATCCTGCATCAAGGGCCATTTTCTGCTGCCTAGCAAATAGCTATGTCCTTACCCATGTGTCAGTGTGGCATTGTTATTATACCTGACTAAATGTCAGTGTTCCAGCTGCCCTGCACTATGAGCTCACTGCATAACAAAGATTCACACGTTTCCTATAGGTAAGGGTCATCAGACCAGGTAGGTATTTTGCTGCTAAAAGAGTGCATTCAGGTGCTAACAGACCTCTTCCTTGGCTAAGGAGCCCAGCCTGTCCCACTGTCAGAATTCTGCCTGAGAGGAGCACCAGAAATCCAGTCCAAGGTAGAAAAAATCCTCTTCCATACTGCAAACGCCAACACTATGGCCTGAAGAGTGTGTCAGGACCGCCAAGAACGGCAGACAGAAGCTCTCTAGACCATTATGCTTAGCCACAAGGAATTGCTGTGAATCCTGGGTGAAGCTGCATTTACAAAGTATATAACGTGTCAAGCTTGCTTTAAAGAGGGTGACAGAAGCTCTTCCACCCCACTATTCATAGCCGCAAAGGATTGTGAGCCTGGATGAAGTTGCCTTTACAAGATAGAGTGTGTCAAGATTGCCTTTAAAGGGGTAGACAAAAGCCCTCATGCCCACTATTCATAGTCGCAAAGGATTACTGTGGGCCTGGGTGAAGTTACCATATCCAAGTTTCTAGGAATACCTCAGGGAGGTGACTATTCAAGACTGGTGACCTTGTCTGGCATGGAACCTTTCACAGGTTTAACATAAGACAAGGTTGTTGGAACCCAGTTCTCCATCTTGCTCCTGTTTGTTTTTATCTCCTCAAACAGAACATCCTTATTAATTCTGTCTCTTGGTTGGATGTAGTCATGTTGGACAGGTTATCTCTCAGCCTTTACTTTCCTCTTGCATTTCAAGATGGATCCTGTATTGATGCTATGTTTTTTCTAGCTCCATCATGCCAAGTGGACTCAGCAGACCATCAACCAACTTCATGGTTTAGGGTTCAGGTTCCATCCTGTCCTGACAAGATGCACTCTACTAATTCTTTGCGTGCATCCTGAGCTTTTGCCTGCAAACTATGGTTTCTCAAATATGCAAGGCTGCCAACTAGGCTTTTATCCTCACTTTCCCTGTGTTCTGCCAGGGGCTTGGGGTGATTGTAGCCGGATTAACACACTTGCTGCGGGAGCATTTGGGTGCTGTCCGTTGTCCTTTTTCCATCTGCGCTGCGTTTTTTGGGGAAAGCTTTGGGGGCATGTCCCCAAGAGGGGTACACTGTGGGGCCTGTCCTGTGGATTTTAATGTTGGTGCGGATGGAGAGGGTATCTCGGATGGTGCTCAATTGTTTTTCTACCAGGTGGACATTCGCCCTTATCTGAAGCCAGCTTCTGGTATAAGAATTTTTGAGAAAGCTCTTCAAGCCACAAGAAGTCCACAGCCTTGCTGTTGTCATGGTGTCAAGAGCCTGCCTGTGGGCGTTTGTTTGCCTATCCTGTAGTGGGATTGCTTTGTCTGACTTGGGTGAAGTACCACTTCAATACATACAGATCACTGATGGAATACTTGCAAACAGTCATTAGCTAGCCAAAGTAGCTATACCTAGCTCCTTAGAAACCAAAAATGTTAGAAGGTTCCAGCGCACAATCCTCTTGCGATTTCTAAAGTTAATTCTAAGGTCCCACTATATGACTAGGCTGCAACTACCGAAAATAATTGCTGTACATTCCTCCTGCAGCATCTGAACATCGTGGGCACCTTATGCAGAGATGTCAGCCAATATGACAGGCAGGGGAGCCAATCCGGTTCTATTATGGCCCATTCTTTCAGCAGTACTAATGGGCTTTGTAGTCCTCACTACACCTGCCATACTCGCTATGTTATGATGGAATTTGCTGAAGCTTCCCGCCCTGATAGCTAGTTATTGATCTATCATATGTATGCTGCCATGGAGGCACCAGGAAAAAAGAAAATTGTATCATACTTACCATAATTTTCTTTTCCTGGTGCCTATCCATGGCAGCATACCGAACCCAACCACTTCATTCCTAGTTTTGCACAGGGAATGGGCTGTTGTGTGGGTGTTATATTTTTATAGCTATGCACTATCATAAGTATGCTGCCATCATGTATAGGCACCAGGAAAATAAAATTACAGTAAGTATGATTATAATCTTCTGGGTTTTTTTCTTCGATCAGCCAGTGGGCTGATCGAACACATGAATTCTTCCATCCACACAAGCAAGGTGAATATAGACATTGCATTCAGACACCAATGACTCTTTGCTGTCAAAATACACTGAGCAGCTGTTGCAGGCCATTATCTGAAGCCACTGATTGAGAAAAATTTTCCAACATTCCCATTTGACAAAAGTCAATCCTTAGATCGTCTTCTGCAGGAGCAGCCACACAAGGGTCGAAATTCAGCTGATCCCTGCTGAACCGGAGGAATTTTGATCCATCTTTAGCCAGTTTAAGATCTGAACATGACTAAGCTTATCCCAAATTTATAGTGTCTTTGTTTCCACCAAGCAACCCCAAAATCTGATCAATCGAAATGGAGTAGGATTCATGACTGAATCATCTCAGTGCTGCTGATTGATGCAAAACTATAATTTTCCATCCTGGCTGATCGACTTGAATTTGATCTAAAATTGATCAGAAGTAGTTATGTAAGTAAGTTATAGCTATTTGATCAATTTCTGATTGTTTGATCATTTTGATTAAATTGCACATAAATAAGATAATTAAAGTGAAGTGTGTAAGCTACCACGTGACTGATGACACAAAGGTGTCTTTGGATCCTCCCATTGTGCTTTCAGGTGCTTCCCTGTATCCCCTAATTATTTTCCGGTCCTTGTGGAGATTTACGTTTAGCTGCAGTCTGCGGCTTAAACAGTTGACCTACAGTTCATTGAATCAATCGATACTCCCCTATCATCTTGGGAGCATTATCAGTAGAATTCCTTCTATGTGGAATGCCTTCCATTTGGGTGAGTTTTTTCACTGGTTATATACTTATACTTATTTTTGTTTATTGTTCCAGCTGGCATGCACCTGTATGCTTATCTAATTTTATTATGACACATGCAGCATTGTATTTTCATATATTTGTACTCCACACTGTTTATTATGTATAATATTTATATGTGTGCATTTTATCTCTTAGAATTGAATTGTTTGGCAATACACTCTCCCCTGAAGAAGATATAATACCCTTGTCTCATCGAAACATGTTGGAAACATTGCTGTAAATCACTGGTTGGGCCCCACCTGGTGTGTCCGCCAGATGATATTCGCGTGTGTATTGCGATTTATTTTATGCATTGCTTATATGCAATTATGTGTGTTTTTACTATGTTCTAATAAACTTTGCTACTTTTACATACGCCATATACTCTTTTCTGTACTTTTCTACTGTCTTAGCATCCACCCCTAAAAATCCCCCTTTGGGGCCACCTCTTGTTTGCTGGCGTCCTTCAGGTCCAGCGTGATCATGAAGACCCCTTCCAGGAGGTGCCTCCTGACCGTGTAGATACTTTCCATATGGAACTTTTTGTATCTTAAATGCCTGTTCAGTTACCGTGAATTTATGATCAGTCGGTATTCGGTAAATGTGGGAGTAAAACTCCTGTCCCAACTGCCCCGCTGGAACTGGGACGACGACCTACTGTTCCACTAAATCCCGGACGCTTTCCAGAAGGCCATTTGCCTTTTGCGGATCTGGGGGTAAGGACCAAACTTGAAGAGGTGGTGGACAGAAACTCCAATCTGTACCCCTCCTCTACTAGGCAGAGAATATACGGGCTCTGCGTGATCTCCTCCCACTGGGGGAGAAACCACGTGAGCCTCCCACCAACCCTTGGGCTGGCGTCATATGGTTTCCTTAGTGGAAGGACTGGGACTGAAAAAAGGATTCCTCCCTTCTGTTTTCCCTTCCCGAACCCCCACTTTTTACCTGCACCCCCTTACCTTTGGACTGGTCCCTAGTAGGGGGGCCTCGAAAAATTCTCTTTTCTTTACCCTTTTTAGGCTTTACGGGGAACTTCTTCCCCTTTTCCGTTGAATGGGACAGGACCCGCTCTAAGCCCGTCCCAAAGAGTAGGGAGCCCTCAAAGTGTATTCCGCAAAGCCGGGATTTAGATGTGAAATCTCCATCCCACGTCTTCACCCAAAGTGCCTCCTGGCCGAATTTAAGAGGGCCGCCGACTTGGCGGTCATCCTTACCATCTTGACCGCTGCGTCTGCCAGAAAAGAAACTGATTTTCCAATAGCCACCAGGGAATCCAAGATCTCCTTGGACTTGGTTTCCCAAGATACGTGGTCCACCTGCCTGCCAGTCCAGACATTCACATTCCTGGCCACACAGGCTGAGGCTTGCGCTGGCCCCATGGCAGCTGCATTGGCTTCCCAGGCTCTACGCAGCAAGGTCTCTGACTTTCAATCCATCTGATCGTGCATGTTTCCGGCATCCTTGAAGGAAAGGTCAGATCGCTTGGATACCTGTGCCAAAGAAGCATCCAGCCTGGGAACCGTGAAAAAAATTTCTTCATCCTTCTCACTAAAGGGGCACATGTGCTTTAACCTCAAAACCTTTCTCTCCAGTTCCTTTCACTCCCTCTGAACTATATCCCTGAGGGACTGGTGGACCGGGAGCGACATTGCCTGTGGTTTAGCCAGCCCCTCGTACATTCTGTTCTGAGCTGAAACCCTCTGTGACGGCTGCTGGATCCCCTCGGAGGTATAAATTGCCTTCAGGAGGCCTTCCATGTCCTCTGCTAAGAAAAGGTGTCTGCCAGGCCTAGTCTCCTCACTATCCTGGCTATCCTGATCGGGGTCCTCCCCCTCCTCTGGAGAGCTCTGCTCCAAGAGCTCGGCTTCTTCCTTGTCGGAGTAGTGCTCAGCTGGAGCTCTGAAGGATCCCCCTGTACTACCCACCGAAGTCCCCTCCTGAGAAGAGGAGCCCTCCCTACTAGAGAGGGACTCTGCTTGCTGGCTAGTCCCTGTAGTAGACTTAAAGGCCTGAAGGTAAGCGGCATCTCAGATTGTAACACGAGGCAATCCTTCATGACCTGGGCGGTCTCTTGCTTGCTAACTTGTGGATGCACTTGAAGCAAAACGGCTTTGTGTGCTCCTGTGGGAGTTTATCGTTGCAATATCCGCAACGTTTAGACTGGGAAGGGGCCTTAATTTTATATCTAGTGGCTGACCCCTGGGCAGGGCATTCTGTCTCTAAAAAACAAAACATACACAGAACAAACCCCACTAGCCCCCCGATACTGTGAGGGGGGTAAGGGATAGGGTTCCCCCCTAGCCTCCCCCCCTCACTCAGCCAGGTAGACTCACCCCCAGTGATCCCCTGGAGTGCTGAGGGCCCTTCCAGTCCACTTTCCTTCTCCATCCTGCCGAGCCGACCTCAGGGACGCCCTTGGCAGCTTCTACACAGAGAAAGGGAAGCCTGGACCCCCTCTCCGCCGCTGTCTTTGCGTGCTTTACCACACACCGATGGCTACTGCCATTTTGCCGGAGCCTACCCGGAAATGGCCTCTAGCGGCGGAAGTGACATGAGGTGCGCGTATCCGGCGTCAGCTGACCCGGAAGCTAACAGCGCCACATCCCAACCACCCGGGGGGGCTCCAGAAGCGGCCCTGGCCGGTTAGTCCCTGTAGTATGCAAGAGGGACTCTGCTTGCCAGTGCCTCCCACCACTCGTTACAGCAGCACTACTAGGAGCCAAGATACATCAGGATGCCACCAGGAAACCCCCCTCAGCAGCAGCACAGACCGCCTCCTCCATCCCATCCATCCCTGTCAGGTAGGAGGAGGGAGCGGGAATGTGGTCCCTGGGGTTCTGTGAGACACCACTGTCCCCAGAGTCCCCCAGCTCTCAGGGAGGCTGTTCCGTTTGCTGCTGCCCCCCCCCCTGAGAATATTCTTTAGGGAATTCCCCCCTGGACAGAGCAAGCTCTCACCTGGCCAGCATCCAACACTGGTCTGCCAAAGTGTCCAGGAGGGGGGCCTCAGCCCCAGGCCTTACCCTGGGAAAAAAATAACTAATTGTTTCGCTGCATCCCTGTGGGAAACACAATCAAAAACTGAGGGGCAGAGGGAGGATGGGGCCTTTTAAAATCTGTTCTTGATTGTGTTTCCTGTCAGGTGAGACCAGTCATCTGAGGTGTGCCGTCCTGGAAGATGACTAGAGAAAATGGCCTGGTCAGGAAGGTGGATAAATCTTCTGGAGCTGAAGTGGTTAAAAGCCTCATGGACCCCAGGGCAAAGTTATTCACTGGGGTGTGATTCTTTCTGATTGTAGATTTTAGTCTATTGATGGGCTGCTGCTGTCCCTGCAGTTTAGATTCCAGGGCCTGGGTTGGGATATGGTCATCCGGGAACAGCTTTCTAAAAAGAGTGACTGTCCCAGCAAATCCGGGACAGTTAGCAAGTATGATGTAATGCAAAATTATCCTTGGGCCCCCCTCCCCCCATGCACCTGGGGCCCCTTGGGTGTGCCCAGGTTTGCCTATGCATTTAGATGGCCCTGATTGTGAGAGCAATCTGGTCCGGTCACATGATCTCCACAGCAGCCGACTTCGGTGTAGAGGAGAGATCTCAGACAACAACTGCGAGCCTGGATGCTGACATCACCCATAGGTATACTACAGGGCATTTATTGTTTGCTGTCACTCCTCTACACTGAAGCATGTGACCAGACCTGATTGCTCTTAGGATAGGTAAGTATACACATCTTCCTGTTACAGAGTAGATAGAATAGGGTTTAGAAGGGGAGTGTAAGCAGATTTAAGCTTAGTTAGTTAGCACACTGTTCTAGATCTATTTGTGCTTTTTGGGCTTTCCAGCCTCAGTCATCTGTTTTTCAGATATGCAAGACTTCTAGACTCAAAAGGAAGGGTAGGCGGCACTCCACGAATAAATTTTAGCAACTTGAAATTTTATTCATCAAATAGCCATGTACAGGAAAGGAGGTAGACGCGTTTCACTCTTACACCACAAGCTTAACCATTACCATTCCTTTTGAGTCTACATGCAATGCGGTGGCGAGCTGGGGCGTGCACCTACGTGGGTCTGGCTGTCGGCTTGAGCAGTGTGTTCCTACTTTTAATTGGAATGCAAAGCTTCTATCTGGTCTTCTGTTCACAGGTTCATTTAAGTTTTAGCAGGTAGATATCCAGGCCTTATCTGATGCCAGATTCGATCATTAGGTTCCTCAGGTGACTCTGTGAGCTTTTCTGAGCCCCTCCTGTTAACCTGTTATGTGGGCCTGTTGATGTTTCAAGTGCTGATTTCCACCAATCAGTTAAATTGTTTGAAAGCATCCCCATGTCTTTGAATACCATTGTGTGTCCTATAATTTATGATTAAGAAAATAAGATTTTTTCTTGGAGTACATTACAGGTTACATTACATTGGATCCCTTCCAGCTTTGGCTTGCTAACAAAGCTGAGCATGTAGGGCCTGTACAAAATAATCTGGAGTGGGTGACTTCACAGCTTTGGTTGCCAATGCCCAAATCTTCTGCATGGCAGCATTAGCTGCATATCTGAATACCACCCTGTTTCCTGTAATGTACTTAAAAAATAGAAAACTGCATCAAATACTTACCATAATTTTCCTTTTTTGACGCCAATCCATGGCGGTATATGTACATGTAGCAGCATACATGTTTAGTATGCTGCTATGTTTGTGCCAGGAAATAATTCTAATATTAGGATGGGAATGAACAACACTGACATCCTATTTTAAATGATAAAAACTCATATATACAATTTGCCATAGCATACTTTCTAAAGATAAATGATAAATACATGAAATAGATGCCTAACTACAGCAAATTAGTTTTGTGTCATTAATTGTTTCCAGTTATTGCAGAATATAATACACTGGTTATTCCACTAAATAAATGGAATTTCCTGTGTTGTAAAGGGGTATAATATAATCCAGGAACTCTTTCAAATCATGAGACCTCAGAAATGTAATTTGTTGCAGTTGTGTAATTGTAAGAAGAAAGGGGCTGTGTGTAACTCAGGGGGCAAAGTCACATATTTTATTAATTTATGAGCACATAAAAGGAAAACTGCCGTTTAATAAACATCCACTTAAACAGCCCCAGTTTATTTATGTTTTTCTCTTGATTTTGATATGGTAGTGGGGAAGAGGAATCAGCAAAATTGAGAGTTTTAAAAATTTAGGAGATTTGGGTGATATTTAACTGGTTTGGTAAAGTACATTGGAGTTAACAGTGAAGGTGAAAATGCAATGTGTTTTTTTTCATGTTTTTATAAGGTGTGTTGGGCTTTTAGATTAACAAAGCCCCTTTTAGCTATCCTTTACGAACAAAAAACATCAAAGTGACAATATAACAAATAATGACCAAATACATAAAAAAGTGTAAAAAACAACAAAAACATTAAAACACTGAATTGAATAAAATGCCGTAAGTGCACCACCACAAAAAGAACACCCTCTATATTTTAGTGCAGCCAGGAGTTCAGCAGTGCTCCCCTGGCGTAGAGACATTTGTGCCCATGAATGCTATGGAGGATTTCCCCTAGTCTTAACTTGTTAAATAAAAATGGATCTGTGTAGGAGTGATGCCTTGTGGGACTTGTAGTAAGACAAAGGGAAAAGTCATCAGACTCTGATATGGAAGGACATTTCCCATCAGGCTGTGCTGCAGTGAGGGCTCCTGGGAGGAACATTGCCTTGTGGGAGAACTTATTTAAGTCAGAGGAGGAGCTTGTTGACGTGATCGATCAGCAGGGACCCTGTGTGCCTTTACAGCGGGATCGAGGCCTGCGGCTTATATACAGTGATCTAGCAGGCTGAATTTTTGTCAGTATCCCAGCAAGCTGCGGCACTACAGTGTTCCGGTGGGTGATCTGCCATCTGAGTCCATTCCAGAGCAGCAGCAGCCACAACAGCAGCCGCATCGTTTGATCAGTGAGAGCTGCAAGGAGTGCAGTGGAGGCCATTTTTCCCAGGAGCAAAGAGCAAGTGTGTACCATCAGTTCCAGCGCCATCATCATCATCTAAACAGCCAGACCGTCTGACTGCAGTCATCTTCTTGGTGTGGTGAGTGGGCTCCGGCCCATCCATAAGAGTACTTATTCTGTCTCTGCAGTCTTTCTTTAAAGGAGTATCCTAAACCCCATCTTCGATTACAATTACTAAGTGCACTGGATTGCTGTTAGTTGCCAGTTTATTTCACAAGTCAGTGATCACTGTGAAGGTTGTTGAATTCAGTGAACTTTAATCTCTTTGTGCCTCATCCCAAGGATTAGGGGACACGGTGTTTTTAGGTACCTAACTTCCAATTAATTTAAGCCGGCAGAAGATCTACTGAACTTTGCATTAAAGGATTTCTACAACCACAGCTACTAATTCCCCCCACTTTACCAGACTCAGGACTGTTTGCTTGGTGCTATTACATCCCCCTAAGAACTCTCTGAATTAGAGCAGGAGGATTTAGATAAATAATTACCATTGTAGTTGCTCTAATATTAAGTTGAATTGTTATTGAGTGGTACTGGTTTATCTGAATTTCATTGAGTGGTACTGTTTTATCTGCATTTCATTGAGTGGTACTATTTTGTTTGCATTCCATTGAGTGGTATCAATTTACCTTGGGTTCACCTATTGCTATAGAATAAGCATTACTTTATATTGATTCACTGTAAATAATACATACCTATATCACCCACGAGTGAACCTACTGGTATTTGAGTAAACTCAATCAGAGGAATTCTATTGTTTTACCTATTAAGATTACTGGTGAGTAGCAGGGAGTGGTAAATACTGCCCCTTTTATTTAATCAAATTCATCAAAGTTAATCTGTGTGTGAAGCATCGTGAGCCTTTGATTTAAAGAACACTGTTAGTTGTTGTCTCTTGAATTGTGACTTTTACTATTCAAAAGTCACGCTTTCATATAAAGAATGAGTTAAGTAAATCCTTTAAACTCAACCTTTGGTGTGGTCTCCATTACTGCAAGCGTGTTAACCCTAATGGAATTTTGCACTATGAGTGAACCCAGAGTGTCAGGGGTGGTGGAGTTTTTCATGCAGCTCAATTAGTAAAATTTTGACTTTGCATGGAAATCGGTATTTTTGGCAAAATCTGTTTTACTGAAAAGACAATCTGTAGTGAGGGGTAAATCACGTTTTAACATTACACACAAGCCCCAGGGCCATTTTCTTTTAGGGCCTACCAGAAAGCCTATTCTACAGTAATAAAAATGAATCTGCATTACTTTGTTTTGACTGATGACAGCAGTGGCGGCTTGTCCATTAGGGGAGCACGGGCACTGCCCCCCCATCCAGATGTCCAGCTCCCTGATCTACATGCAGGGCTCTGGACGCATGGATACCAATAGGGTGGTTGAAGCACATGATTAGAGCCAGAGGCTCTAATAGGCTAAAAAAAAAGCAGAGCACTGCGCCCGAAGCCCATCCAGTTGTGTGACAGTAGCAAATAAATATACGCTATTATCATACCGATTCTGCCTCCCGGCCAATCAGGAACACCTACAATATAGAGCCAAAAATACATTGTGCTGTGATGTCAAATATGAATTTAGGAGCACACTTTATTTCTGACACAGCAACAGTTATTTTTCTGTACTTTTTCTGTGTATTTAAAGGAATAAAACATGAAGAAATGTGCGTGTATTGCAGAGATGTAAATAATGTTTTTAAAAAAATGTTTTATTATTATTCCTTAACATACTACTAAGCCCTCTTGATAAGGACTCTTATTTTCTAAAGCTACTTCTCAGTGATCCTGCTCTCCTCAAGCTTCAGATTGTCTAGAATGTTTTTCTTATAAACTACACATGCAATCTGATAAGGAACTGTTTCCTATCTCTCCCATCCTCTGCTATTACTTATCCTCAGGTCTGTGTGAAAGCAGAGCATCCCCAGCTTCAGGGTGCTGAAACTTGATAAACATCAAGGAGAAAGTGACAAGCAGAGGAAGAAATGTGCAGAGGGGAACACTGTCTCTTCTGAAAACTTCAGTAGCCTCTCCTAAATGTCTCTTCTAATCTGGAACAAAAGATCAGTGAGTCTGATTACTTTCATTGTTATGTTCCATTAAGATAACTATAGACATTAAAGCTGGGAAAAACAAAATCCCCCCTTTGCAGTGGGGCTGCACCTGCACTTCAAGGATTAAAAGCTCATTTAGGTCTAGGACTGCAAAAAGCACTTTGACCTACACCTACCCACATCCTCCACTCCTGCAAGCTTCACTGGGTTGTAAGACCGGTTCCCACAGCCTCCTCTCCCCTATGCTCCAGCGGTCGCAGGTCCTCTGACATCATTAAGAATAATGCAAAGCCCATAGTCCTGCCTGAGAGCACCGAGGGACAATCCACTGCTCAAATGTAGGAGAGAAGAGGAGAGTGCTGTCTGCCTGGGAGTGGAGGATCACGTAAGTAAAGCTGCTGTTCCCAGTCCCCTAAACATAACTGAGCATTTAATGGAGAACTACAGCCAAAGCTTGTTTGGTTGTACATCTCCTGTGGATCACAGGAGTGCAGATCATTTTGCATTCCTGTGACCCGTTTTCAGCAGACAGTGGTTGAAGCCTGGTGTCGGCTGGCATCACAGACCTGGTCTAGGCTTGGAAAAGATTGTGACCATATGGTTGGGATCTGCCCACATGCCTGGACTGGCACTCGGCTCAGGCTCTCAACAAGCTGCTGAGAGCCTGAGCCGGCTGCTCTCGCCCCCTCCACAGCCCAGCACTCCAGTGAATAACAGTCACGGGCTCTCTGCTCAGAGAGCACTTGGCCACACCTAATGTTTTTGCTATCTCTCTGATGGGTTTGTTTTGTTTTTTTCAGCCTAATGATGGCTTGCTTCACTGATAGTGACAGCTCTTTGGATCTCATATTGCGAGTTGACAGCAACAGATTCCAAATGCAAATAGCACACTTGAAATTAACTCTGGACCTTTTATCTGCTCCTTGTAAATGGGATAATGAGGGAATAACACACACCTTGCCATGGAACAGCTGAGCAGCCAATTGTCCCATTACTTTTGGTCTCTTAAAAAGTGGGAGGCACATATACAAACTGTTGTAATTCCTACACCGTTCACCTGATTTGGATGTAAATACCCTCAAATTAAAGCTGAAAGTCTGCAGTTAAAGCACATATTATTTGTTTCATTTCAAATTCATTGTGGTGATGTATAGAGCCAAAAAGATTAGAATTGTGTCGATGTCCCAATATTTATGGACCTGACTGTATATGTGCTATAAAAATGTTTACAACTGACTTTTATCTGATTTTACTCTCCTGGTATCAAAGCCAGTTTTTTTTTTTTTTTTTTTAAATTTTGTTTATTAATAGGTTTTTGATCATTTCTTTTACAAAACAAAGCCTTTAGGGCATACCCAGGCTTACGAAACCATAGACTACTTGGAACATAAAAGCCTAAACAGGCTAACTAACTGAAAGCGCTCACGACCCCCAGACACCTGGAATCTCAGGGTATTATAACAGGATGAGAGTAACTCAAAAGCTTCATGCTACACCATGACATAATTACCAGTAGGGGCCAGGGAGAAGCATGACCTTATAAGCAACTATCTCCTAAACCACTGGACCACTCTAAACATACCGAAAAGAGATTCACTGGAATGCATTAGAGGATTCCGATTCCAACCATATATGCCATACTTTTTCAAACTTGGATGGGCACCCTCTAGCAGCATAAGTGGCTTTGTACAGAGGAACTATGGAGTTGACCAAAGATTTCCAGGAGTTAAGGGAGGGAGCCAAAGCTTGCTTCCAACACAGGAGTATGGCTTTCCTGGCATAGAAGAAAAGCAATCCAATAAGAGTTCTGGTTGCCCGGCCATGAGCCAAGTCACCCACCAAGCCCAACAAGCAGACCTCCACCTTTAAAGGGATGGGAATCGTATCAAAGCCAGTTTAAATTGAAAAACTGTTATATATTTGGTGTGTGTGTGCTGCTAACATTACAGATGAACTCTTCCACACTTTTGTTTTATGAAAGCTTAAAGTTAAATGTTAAACCCTCTGTTTTTTTAATAATTTTCAGCGTTGATTTAGGGCCGACTAATAAGACGTTTTACCACAATGTAAAATGTTTGTCACCGCAGGGACACGCAGGAAACATTTGTTTCCTATGTGTCCCATTCACAGTTCAACGCAGCATAGCACCAAAGAACAACCCAAAATAAATGCTCCTGCTCCCGACGATTGCAACGATACCACATGTGTGTATATTATTTGTTGTTTGTACCCATAGTACGGCCCAGAAATAATAGTGCGCATTTTGTTTTGTTTTTTATCCTACCTAAAACACACTGACACTGACACTGACCCTAACTTACACTGATACCAATTTAAAATACGTGTTTTATTTTTTTTTAAATGGGTTAACAAATAATTTCCTGAAGAATGTTTATTTTATTGTGCTCCATGTGTTAAACTAAAAATGCTGAGGGTTTAATGCTACTTTAAGATAACTGCATCAAAAGTGGATGTGTCCTTGCACAAGGAGAGAGGACAAATGCTCAGGGAAGAAGAATAAAAGGAATGCATGTGTATAGTAGTCAAGATCAGAAGACAAGTATTTGAGAAGACAGAGAATATTTTTAGGGAAGGAGTCAGTGAGGAAAATATAGGTGGAGAAAACTTAAAGTGTTACTAAACCCACAGCAGTAAAATCAGTCTGTATCTGCAGCATAGCATGCTTGTTATACTCACTGTGGAACTCAAGGGTTTAATCCTCTGCATTGCGTAAAAAAGGCTGTTTTATCCAGTATGCCATAAGTCCTTCCCTCCTGCACTGTCAATCTGGGCAAGTCCATATAATACACAGCAGGGTGGTAAAGCTGCACATACTCAGTGTGGTCTCTTAAGCTGAATTGAACATTCCCTGTTTCAGTTGAACTGTTCAGTTCACATGATATTGACATCACACATGTGGGCGTGTATACAGGCTGTAGTGGAAATCTCCTCCTACTTGAACACACAGCTATGGACAAACTGTGCAGGTTATCAGGAAACCATGGTATACAGATCATTCCAAAAGGTATATAGTGACAGTATTTTAATGTAAAAAGAAGATTTATAAGCTGTGGGCACTGTGGGGGGCAGATTAATTATTTTCATATTTACTGGGTTTTGTAACACTTTAAGATATGTAGCAATATGCTGGGCTACAGCAATATGGACAAGGAGGCATTGTATTTTATTCTGTGTATCTTCTGAGATAATGATGTTATACTGCACCATTCCCCTATGACCAGCAGGGGAAGAGCTAAAGCCAAGCAAGCCCCTAGATTTCTATGCAAAGAGCTGAGACTTCTGGGAGTTTTAGTTTGAGACAACAGCCATATAATGGGATGAATAGACCCTGTACACTACAGATCCCAACATATACTGGGCAGTAGGAGGAGTGGAAAGAGAATTTTCCTAAACTGCCTGGGAAAGTTTTTCCTCTTGGCACTGAAGGAGTTAGAGAGAGAGAGAGAGAACACCTCTGTCTGGATATCCGCTTGCAAGCAGGAGACCATACCAGCTGATATCTGAGCCTAACACTGGGAGTGAGGACACCTGGGGGCAGTGCAGCACCACCCACATCACAGCACCCACACCGCTACCACAGGGAGACTGGAACATCCACTCAGCCTCTGTTTCCCACAGCTGATCACCGGAGGTTTTTAGGGTAGAAACCAAGGGGCCCCCACCTTCTACAGCGAGAGGTCACCACATCATCCCAGGGACTGGTGAGAGAGCTGTTCGCCCATTGCCAATACTGCTAGCAGGGACTGGGCCACTAAGAACAGACCACCAATTGTACCCATTTCATACCGAACCCATACTACACTCTATATAGCACCTATTACAAACTTAAACTGCACCTATACCAACTCTATACTGCATTATACTGAACCTTTAACGCATCTGAACACATCCACCTTGCACCTGTGCTGAGACTATACTGTATCTATACTGTGTGTAGGTTAACTGGAACTGTAGTTCACCAGCACTCTTAAAGGGCCTCAACGATAGCAGGCAGAAGAACACCTCAAAAGACTGCTCCTCCGATAATAATCTGCCAACCCCCTTTGTTCCCCTGGCCCCTCTGCTACCATCCTCCTTTTATTTTAGACAATGCATACCCAGTCAGTCTAGGACTAGCATCGCTGCCATAAATGCGCTCTTGTAGTATATTATTATTATTATTATTATTCTACAGGATTGATATAGCGCCAACAGTTTGTGCAAAGCTTTACAATATAAAGGGAGACAGTACAGCAACAATACAAATCAATACAAGACGGTTAGAAGGGCCCTGCTCCTGTGAGCTTACAATCTAAGAGGGAGGGACTGGTGAAACAAAAGGCAGTAACTGTGAGGGATGAACTGATGAGGGAAGAAGAAGATGTGTTTGTTAGCTGAAGGCAGGATAGGCCTCCTGGAAGAGATGAGTTTTCAGGGATCGCCTAAGAGTGGAGAAAGTAGGAGATAACCAGACAGATTGGGGTAGTGAGTTCCAGAGGATTGGAGAGGCTCTGGAGAAGTCCTGGAGGCAAGCATGGGAGGAGGAAACAAGGGAGCTAGAGAGCAGAAAGTTTTGGGTGCAACGGAGAGGACAGTTTGGGTGATATGTGGAGATAAGATTACTGATGTAGCTTGGGGCATAATTGTAAATGGCTTTGTATGTTAGTATAGTTCATGCACTTGGTAGATTAAACTTTATTACTGCTCACTGCTGCACTTGATGTGCCATTGCTAATGTTTCTGCTGATCTGGATGTGAATGTCATCTTATACCAAGTCCTTACTGTTAATAACTTTGTATGCTAAATTGTGATATTACCATTGTTAATCCATTTTATGCTTGCCTAGTTATCAACCATATTGGATGACAATATATTATGTTTGCCTTTACTACCTGGTTTGGTGCCTGTTTTCTTTGATAAAGCTACTATTGGGTAATTTCCAGTAAATTTCTGTGATATTGTACGTTTGTACACTCAGCTTGATGTGTCAGAGGGGCTGTGGTTCTTGAGAAGGTCGAAGCAAATCGAATAGAAGATCATCCAATCCAGCAAGTAGCACTACAGGTAGGAGAGAGAACAATTGTGAGGGGGAAGAGAGGGAACATTTATGCAATGGAGGAGATAAAATGGGGGTACAGGGAAGAGCAGGGGCGGCCCGTCCATTGAGGGCACACTGACGCCGACCCCCCCCCCAACACCTCTGCTGCCCTCCCTATTCATGTGCCTGGCCCCTTTCAGGATGCCGGCCGCATGAATTACTATGGAAGGGATGGCGGGGGTGTTTTTTGAAGAACCTGATTAGAGCCAGAGGCTCTAATAGGCTTCAAAATAGGGTGGGATTGGGGCGCAGAGCACTGCTTCCCGATCCCACCCAGGTTGTTGCAACAGCAACTCTGATCCTCCTCCCAACCAATCGGGAAGCGGGACTTATACCTGTCTCCCGATTGGCTGAAACTCCCGCCAAGCCTGCAACCCGCCGAAGCCACCAGAGCTGCCGCTGAATAGGAGCCCAATGAGCTTGCAACCCGCCATGCCACCGGAGCCGCCGAGCCTGCAACCCGCCATGCCACCAGAGCCCGCCAAGCCTGCAACCCACCATGCCACAAGAGCCTGCAACCCGCCATGCCACCAGAGCCCGCCGAGCCTGCAACCTGCCATGCCACCAGAGCCTGTCATTGCTCTGCTGATGCCATCGACCAACGGGGGGGGGGTTTGCGTCGCCCCCGCCAAAGAAAAAACAGAGACCACCACTGGGGAAGAGTATGAGATGGGATTAATCTACAGCATAGAGTTGGAGGCAGAGGACATCTGTACACCATGTTTGCAATTTAGGAGTTGGAATGGATATACAGGGGAAGAGTGTGAGAAGCATCTGCAGCACAGAGTTGGAGACGGGGGAAGTGGGCAGGAGAAAAGAGTAGACATGTTTTTAAGGAGTATATATGATGGATGCTCAGGGCAGGGGAGGAGAATGATATAGAATGCATCTGCAGCATAGGGTGTGGGACTGGGGGTTAGTGTGCAGGTGACATACATGTGATGGATGAGATAAAATGGGTATGCAGGGGATACAGTATGATATGGGATTCATCTACAGCACAACTTTGGAGGCAGGGAACAAGTGTGCAGAGAAAAAAAGGAGAATAATGGAGGCAAAAAGATGGGTATGCAGGGGAAGGGTATGATAGGATTAATCTGCAGCACTGCAGTGGAGGCAGGGGACAAGTGTGCAGAGGAAGAGAAGAAACATTCATTTAATGGAGGAGAAAAGATATACAGAGGAAGAGTATGAGATGGGATTAATCTGTAGCACAAGGGTGAAGGCAAAGGATAAATGCAGGGGCGCAGAAGATACGTGTATGAAATGGAAGAGATAAAATGGGTGTGCAGAGTAAGATTATGTGATGGGATTAATCTGCAGCACAGAGTTAGAAGTAGAGAACAGTGCACCATGTTTGTAATCATAGGTGTGCACAGCCTATTGCATTAGGGTGTGCACCTTAAAGCTCAAACACACACACATGTTCTGCTCAGTGCACACGTGACACACCACCAGAAGGCAGGTCCTACGTGATCTCTGAGGCTGGAGCATCCACATACCGCCTGCTCAAACTTAATTGCAGTACTGGAAGAAAGCAAGGGAAAAGCAGGCTCCATCTTGGGGATGTTCCTGCAGTCCTTCTGAGAGCTGGGAGCGCCTGAAACTGCTGGGGGAGGAGGTAGGGGAAGGAGATTGGTGCTAGTAATGTGCATGCCATCCATGATAGGTGGTAATTATGGGTGATTAGGGTGTGCCCAGGCACACCTGGCACACCCTGTGCACACACCTATGTTTGTAATATAGAGCAGACAGAAAACGTGTGCCGGAAAAGAGTATGAGATGCTTCTGTAGCACAGGGTTGGAGGCTGAGGGTCAGCATGAACAGGAAAAGAGGAGATTAATGAAGGTGGAAATATGGGTACCCAAAGAACGGGTATGAGATGGGATTCATCTGCAGCACTAGGCTGGAGTCAGAGGACAAGTGTGCAGAGGAAGAGAGGAGATTAATGGAAGAGAAAACATGGATGGCAGAGGAAGAATTTGAGATCTGCAGCACAAGGGTGGAAGCAGAGAACAAAGAGTACAGAGGAGGAAAGGATACATGTATGCAATGAAGAAGATAGGATGGGTATACTAGGGAGTAGTATGAGATGGATCTGAAGCACAGGGTGAAAAGAAGAGGACACAAGTATGCAGATCAACAGTAAAGTAAAAAAAAGAAAGAACACGAGAAAGGACTAAGATTTAGATCAGGATTTAGAATTTTGCATGATGCATAGCTGCAATAAGACCAAACCTCTTCAGGTTCTGCTTGTCATTACACAAGAGCAACAATGCATGGCCAAAGCAAGTCCCTCAGCATGTGAGGGTAAACTTCATAAAATTGGGAATGTTTAGTTTTTGGGATTATATACATTCATATTAAAATGTAGGTTTAGCCAAAACATTGTCTTTGTTTTAGATTGATTGTGGGAAGGGTTAGAACCCAGTGGCGACTGGTGGCCGGTGGTGATGGGCACCGACAGCAATCCATAGGACAGGATTCCATAGTTCGGCGCCCTGATATGTAGATCAGGGGGCCGGATGCATGGATGGGGGGGGGGGGGGGACGGTGCCCGTGCACCCTCTATGGATGGGCCGCCACTGTTAGAACCCTTGTTCAGTTTATACTTCTTTCTAGGGCTCCATTTACATCTCATTTTCTGTCCTGCTGACAAGAATTTTACCAGACCAGTGTGGCTCTGGGACAAGAAGTGAAGGGAAATCTCCCCAATGGGTAAAAGATAGCCAAAAAATGAATGTGGTTATAAAAAAGAATTTATGTAGTATATAAATACATAGAACATATGAATATACAGATACTGAAGACTAACTAATGACTATTGTAATCTTTTGCTTTTGTATGTGCTGTAATAGATCTATTTTAACCGTTTTTCTCCAAAAACCAGCTTTAAAAGACTTTGATTTATATGAAAAAGGGTTGCTGGCCCAATTAATTTGTTATAAAGTAGATGCTGAAAGGTAGTTATTGATTAAATGAATCTTTATTTTTTTGAGTTAATTGTATTGATTTGCATATCGTACATTTATTGTTGTTTGTGTTATAGGTACATTTTCTCACTGTTATGTTGTGTTTTAATTGGGGCACATTATTAAATTCAATGGAAAGTTCCTAATGTTTGCATAATTTTGCTTTCATTTACATTTCAAAGACTCAGTAGTTGGGATGATGGATATCTCTTTTAATCTGTTATAAAATAATTAGGGCTTTCTCAGAGGGGCCTATTTATAAAGATTGGAATCTTAGCTTTTAATTTTGCTGACATCACTACATATCACTGGTCATTCTTAGTGGTTTACAAAAAAAAAAATACACTAATATATAAAGCACAACTCTAGGTCAATATAAAAGACATATATGAATGTAGCTCTTTAACCACTTCAGCCCCGGAAGGATTTCCCACTTCAGGACCAGAGCACCTTTTGCGATTCGGCACTGCGCTGCTTTAACTGACAATTGCGCGGGCGTGCGACGTTGTACCCAAACAAAATTTGTGTCCTTTTTTTTCCCACAAATAGAGCTTTTTTTTGGTGGTATTTGATCCCCTCTGCATCATTTCTGATCACCTCTATAAACAAAAGAAGAGCGACAATTTTGCAAAAAAAAACAAATTTCTTACTTTTTGCTAAAATACAAATAAAAAAAAATATATAAAAAAACATTTTTTTCCATTGGTTTTGGCCGATTTATATTCTTACTCATATTTTTGGTAAAAAAAAATCGAAATCGGCGTTTAATGATTGATTTGTGCAAAAGTTGCTGCGTTTACAGACGATGACAATTAATTTCTGGGGTTTTTATTTTTTTTTATTTTTTACTAGTAGTGGCGGCGATCTGCAATTTTTAGCAGTACTGCGATATTGCAGCGGACATGTCGGACCATTTTGACACTTTTTTGGGACCATTGGCATTTAAACAGCGATCCGTGCAATAAAAATGCACTGATTACTGTGTAAATGCCATTGGCAGTGAAGGGGTTAACCGGCAGGGGGCGCTCTAAGGTTTAACTGTGTGTGGGCTGCCCTGGCTGGGGGAAGGGGATGATCACAGCTTCCATATAGAGGAAGCCTATGATCATCGCCCTTCCCCCTCTAACAGAACGGAGATCCGTGTTTACATACACGGACCTCCGTTCTTTCACTGCGGGGGGGACATCGTGGGTAGCCAGCGGCGATCGAGTCCGCCCTACCCACTCCCTGGCCCCCCCGAACGCAGTGAGCACGCGAGCGATATGCGATACGATTTTTTTATGAATCTGAATAAAAATTGAAAATTTTCTTCAATAATGCCTGAAAGTTTCAAAACTATGATTCTCTAGATACCATTATCTACTCTGTTCTGACTTGATAAATATAAGTATTAGAGCTCTCTCTCTGTTAGTTCTAATTAATACTTTTGTGGGCTAACCACATTAAAAATAATAATTATCCTAATATGTATATCATTAAAAGACATTAAAGTGGTTGTCAAGTCTGTAGAAAAAAAAACACCTGCAAGGCAAAGTCATAATGAACTAGTATGCATCGCACACTAGCTCATTATGAAATACTTACCTTAGATCAACGCTGTTGCAGCGGTCCCCGAGCACTGCTGTGACCGGCGCCATGTTGTGTCCGTCTTCTTCCGGAATCGTGGGCTCCGGGAAATCACAGCGTGGACTCCAGCGATGTGATTGGCTGGAGCCGTGCTGATGTTGTGGTTGTTTATGGCACACTTTGTGAAGAAACGGCCCAGTCGGGCTGTTTCTTCACTGCGCATGTGCCAATGACGTTGGCACATGCAGACATAGGGAATATCTCCTAAACGGTGCAAGTTTAGGAGATATTCCCGGGACCTACAGGTAAGCCTTATTATAGGCTTAGCTGTAGTTTAAAGTGGTTGTCATGACTTGACAACCACTTTAAAGTGTATCTGTCACCAGCATTTTTTTAGTTTTGTATAGAGTGGGGAATGGTTAGAATCCTAGTCAAATTTGTAATGCTGTTGTGTTTTCATTGTCGTGGTTCACCCCACTATCTGCCCTGGGGAACATTTTTCGTAAAACTGAAAGTGATGGGAAATCTATCCACTAGAGCAGTGGTCTCCAAACTGTGGCCCTTTGCTTGCCTTTGTCTGGCCCTTGGGGCACTATTCCTCCCTCCCAATGACACCAACAATGGGGCAATATTCCGTCCACTGACACCAATGATGGGGAACTATACCTTTCACTGACACCAACAATGGGGCACCACCCCTCTCACTGACACCAGCGATGGGGCACTATTCCATCCACTGACAACAATGACTGGGCACTTTTCCTCCAACTGACAAGAATGATGGAGCACAATTCCTCCAACTGACACCAATGATGGGGCACTAATAATTCCACTAATACCAAAGATGGGACATTGTTTACTCCTACTGATGCCAGGACATTTTCTACTCCCAATGGCCACGGTTTGCCCCCCCCTAAAGTCTGAAACACAATAAACTGGCCTTTTGTTTAGAAAGTTTGGAGACCCCTGCACTAGAGAAGGGTTAAGGGGGAATAATCTACTAGGGACACCTGTCCAGGTGATGACTGTATAAGATGGGAACTCCTCACACTTTAAAGAATTTTCTTACTTTCTTTTGCATTTCCAGAACAAGAAATTAAGTGGAGACAGGCCACACAAAATAAACAAACTGACATTTTAAACCTTCCCTACTCCATCTAAATCTAAAAAGACACGTTTTGGCTGTATGTACACCTCAAAAACAACTACGTCTGAAAGAGATAACTTAATACACAATTTATTAAAACACATTTACTGTTTATAATTTCTTCATGGCTCTAAGTCTGGCACATAAAGAAGAACAAAAAAAATAAATAAATAACATCTCTGTGGCCACTTCTTTTCATCAGCATATGACAGCGGAGCAGGTAGGGTTGCCACCCATGGGCGTCCACAGAACTTTTTTCAGGGGGGGGCATCATTTTAAAGTCACCCATGCTCTGCCCCTTTTTGACAATGTCATTATCACATTATCACGGTCAGAGGCTGCAGACATAGTACAGGAGACGGTCAGAGACTGCAGACTTAGTACAGGAGATGGTCAGAGACTGCAGACATGGGACAGGAGACGGTCAGAGACTGCAGACATGGGACAGGAGACGGTCAGAGACTGCAGACATGGGACAGGAGACGGTCAGAGACTGCAGACATGGTAGAGGAGACGTTCAGAGACTGCAGACATGGTAGAGGAGACGTTCAGAGACTGCAGACATGGTACAGGAGATGGTCAGAGACTGCAGACATGGTAGAGGAGACGTTCAGAGACTGCAGACATGGTACAGGAGATGGTCAGAGACTGCAGACATGGTACAAGAGATTGTCAGAGACTGCAGACATAGTACAGGAGATGATCAGAGACTGCGGACATGGTACAGGAGACGGTCAGAGACTGCAGACATAGTACAGGAGATGATCAGAGACTGCGGACATGGTACAGGAGACAGTCAGAGACTGCAGACATAGTACAGGAGACGGTCAGAGACTGCGGACATAGTACAGGAGACAGTCAGAGACTGCGGACATCTTAGAGGAGATGGTCAGAGACTGTGGACATAGTACAGGAGACTGTCATTAACTGAATACATGGCTCAAGAGGATAAGGACCCAGTGGGGAACCCCCAATCCGATCCCTGATTCCTGGGGGGGCGCTTGCCCCCCCTTGCCCCTACCTGCGGACGCCCATGTTGCCACCTCATCCCTTTGAACCCGAACACATATGAATTACACAGGTCCTGTGGCTAATTGAATGCAGATAAGGCACCATGTGAGTTTAATTATCACCTTAATCAGCCACAGAACCTGTGTAATTCATATGTGTTCGGGTTTAAAGGGATGAGGTGGCAACCCTAGGAGCAGGTCTCACCCCAAAAACATCTTGTGCTCCCATAAGGCAATAGGAACATCTTCTAATTGGCTTTGCTATTGTTATTTTGTTTGTATGATGTAATGGAGGTGGAGGGCATAGACACACTTCCTTGCAGTGTGACAGGCATTGGATTTATGTGTATACCCATTTCAAGATAAAGAGGTAAAAGTGCATTTTTAAGCAGTATGCTATTTTTTTTTTTTTTTAATTCGCTTTCACTAAAGTTTTAAAACTGTATAGTATGGCATAATATTAGTGTACCATATTTAAATGAAAACGGTAATAGAAATATAATTGGTTGTCTTGGCTTGGATTACAGTCAAACTGTATGACTGGCAATACATTTAGTGCAGACCAATGGAGCCAGTGACATCTAGTGGTAAATAGATTTGCCAAATAATTGTATAGGTACTTGCACACATCGGTTCTACATTAAAAATTATACCTCACTGTATACACTTTTTTTTGGCCAAATATATTTTTGTCAATCTGATGCAATTCTTTTCACTTACAAATCCTACCAGTAATTTTACTTTTTGTTGGAGACTGGCAACCCTAATGCCTGGTACACACGATGAGATTATCAGACGAATGATCGTCTGTTTTTTTTTTTTTTGCATGCTAGTCTTATATCAAAAATGAAGAGTTTACTTAAGTGATGAAAATTCTTGTATGGTAGAATAAAAAACCAGAAGTGATATAATGTGTTGTACTGTATTTGTATTGTATTTTTGAACGCCAACTGTACTGATTAAACAAAAATCGTACGATCCGGAATTGTGCTAGAAAAATGTTTGTGCTTGTCCCATCGGATGAACTGTAATTGGCTCTCAAAAGCTGTCAGAATATCTCAGATTATCATATGATCATTTTGAAAGCAGTATTTTTTTGTACGATTTTCTGATCGTGTGTACGGGCCATTAGTCGCTGCTTTACAATTAAGGCTACTTTCACACTGAGGCGTTTGAAAAACGTGTGCAAAACATCAAGCGTTCTTACCATGTTTTTCCCCGCATTATCGCTATAATTAGCGCTAACGCCCAGGCGTTTTTCAATCGCTTTTCAAGCAATTTCGAAGCGCTAACATTAAATAAATAGCACATTCCCCTACATTACATCCTGTTTACTTCCTGGTATTTTGACTTTTCCACAACCTCTGGGCATTTTGCTGGAGCTTTTAACGTGCTTTTAACGCGTTTTACATTCATTTCAATGTATATGGGCGTTTTTAATGCGCTATTTTTAGCGCTCAGAATAAGCACAAAAAATCATGTTTGCAGGACTTTTTTAAACGCGGCACCAGCGTGATGCCCCAGTGTGAATAGGTACATTGGAATTAATGGGCAGCGTTTTGGAAGCGCTATTTTTAGCACAAAAAGGCTAGGAAAGCGCCTCCGTGTGAAAGGGGCCTAACAGCTGTATTTTGACCCTGTCATGTGCACTCCTTTGGGCTAGCTATCAGGTCTGTGTTTGCCTAAGTCCCCATACACACTATACAACTTTCAAAACTATAGACCAATGATACTGCGCTAAGGCACCAATACAAATATAACTAAAAAGTGAGCAAAAAATATATAGTGAGCTGCCAAACCACAACTAAACCTGTTGATAATAAACTCAGTAAACAAAAAGTTATAGCGCTCAACCTAAAAAAGTGACAATAGTTCTAAATCAAAAAACCGTGATGTCAAATGTAAACTCATACAATGATAATGAATAGTCATGTGAGACCCTACCCCAATCTGCTGCGTTCTAATAACTGTTTTATTGGAATTTTTTATACGTTTTTTATATGTTTTATATCAATAAATATACCTCATCATTGGGGTTTTATACTATTTGGAGCCTTTTCTCCTCCTTTGGTACACCCCCAATTCTGGGATTGCCTGTGAGAAAGGGACCTTGGATGACAGATATCCTCCCTCCGTGGACGAAGACGCTATCCCTGAAGAGGAACAACCATTGAAGGGCTGCTAGTCTTTCAAGCAAGACCAAGCTGGGTCGTTATTGGATTGTGTGACGTGCGCCTCCAGAAGGGGAGTTCCTTGGATTACCTTGACACACTTGAGCGCAATTCAACTTTGGTCCGGTAAGCCTCCCATTTATTTGGGTTAGGATCCTCTCAAGTCTTCCCATTTTTTTGCTTCTGGCCTCATATTTCCCAGGACTCTTAACTGGCTCAAATCTGTAAAGATTTTACCTATGTGTCTGGATGAACCTCTATTTTTTACTTTATCCACATATATATCACATCACATTGGGACTGAATGTTTTGTCACTATACAACTTTCGTTGTTTGATTTCCTTTAGATTTACCAAAACCATGTAGTGCAAGGGCCGACCTGATTGCATACAAATTGAAACTATTACGGTTTTACCTCATATTATATGGTTTTGGTAAATCTAAAGGTAAATATCTGCAGAAAATTGTATAGTGTGTATCCAGCTTAAGTTGGAGTTGTCAGCCTGCAGAAGGAAGTGGTAACAGTGAAAGGAAGATTGCGCTTAACCTACGTTACACCAGATTATTACCACAGCTGCAACTAAACAGTGTGAATCCAGCACCCAAACGATATGAAATAAATAAAAATAGCTGCACTTGTGTATGTAATTAAATTGAGTACATGTGTATGCTAATGAAAAAAAAAAAAAATTATAAATATATGGTGAACAAATAATCACATAATCAACCTAAGTACCCCTCTGTGAGTTCTTAGGGTATACAGATAACTAATTAGTCCATAAAAAACATGTCAAACTGTGCTCCAACCAAAAAATAGTCCAATCTTTGTGCAGATAGTGATATTCTTCTGATTTTCCAAAAGTGAACACGCATCCAACACACCACCAAGTAGTGAAAATATATCCTCCACCAAAGAAGATGTATCCTTACCGAGTCTCCTGGACCCCTTGTTATAGGGGGTCAGGAGGCGCTTGTGTGGATATAAACCTCCACGGGGCTACACCGATCAGCTCCCTGGAACTCCAGTCCTCCACGGATCATCACAGTCACTCAAAAGAACGGAAGACCGCACATAGTGTGATATTGTTAAAAACCCAACGATTTAATAGAAGTAGTGCACTTACATTTATCCAGAGGAATTGCGCTTGTACAAATATAACAACGTGGTTAAAGTCAGTGGTGATAGCGAGACAGCACTTCCTGCCCGATCGATTTCGTCACCAAGAGGACGTCTTCCGGAATTCCGGAAATCGATCGGGCAGGAAGTGCTGTCTCGCTATCACCACTGACTTTAACCACGTTGTTATATTTGTACAAGCGCAATTCCTCTGGATAAATGTAAGTGCACTACTTCTATTAAATCGTTGGGTTTTTAACAATATCACACTATGTGCGGTCTTTCGTTCTTTTGAGTGACTGTGATGATCCGTGGAGGACAGGAGTTCCAGGGAGCTGATCGGTGTAGCCTCGTGGAGGTTTATATCCACACAAGCGCCTCCTGACCCCCTATAACAAGGGGTCCAGGAGACTCGGTAAGGATACATCTTCTTTGGTGGAGGATATATTTTCACTACTTGGTGGTGTGTTGGATGCGTGTTCACTTTTGGAAAATCAGAAGAATATCACTATCTGCACAAAGATTGGACTATTTTTTGGTTGGAGCACAGTTTGACATGTTTTGTTTATGGACTAATTAGTTATCTGTATACCCTAAGAACTCACGGAGGGGTACTTAGGTTGATTATGTGATTATTTGTTCACCATATATTTATAATTTTTTTTTTTTTTTCATTATCATACACATGTACTCAATTTAATTACATACGCAAGCGCAGCTATTTTTATTTATTTCATGCAGAAGGAAGTGCCTTTACTGGCAGGATCTCCAGATAAGAAACATTGCAACAGATTACCAAAAAATGATTTGCTGAATCACTTCCGCTCTCAAACCTTTATACCTGTTATGGAGCAATTTTTACTCTTCCACTAAACTACTGTTTTTTCAGTGATAACTTTGTCATTATTTCTAAAACAAATGCAGCTATAAATAAATGCATTGCAAGTTGAGAACAAATTAGGTATTTGTTTGCCAATATCAATAAATGATTTTATTTTTTCATTTAATCTATAGACAAAAGTGGAAAAGGTATATTTTTTTCAATATTGAACAATGTTTTTTAGTTTTTTTATCAGATACATTTTTATTTGGTTTTACAACTTTTAATATACAGAAATAAACCATTACCATAGGCCTGGTATAGGTCTATTCACTGGGAATAAAGTTACCTTCCATAGAGGTCTGGAGGTAAGATCATCTATGGTGGGCGTAAAGACCAAGTGTGTGTGGTCTCATTTACTCCTTACAGCAATGTGACCAAAATGTACATGTCTCATGCAAAGTACCAAATCTATGCCAAAGAGGGACATGTGCATGCAGGAGAAACAGGAAAATTGCCTCTCACTGGGATGTTAAATTCTTCATACATCAATCAAACATGGCCTCCAAGTTGTTCTGGTCTGTTGGTAATTTATCCAGTGTCAAGTTCAAAATACAATGGAAATCTCCAATCATGAGTGTCATGGGACCAGGTTCATCTTCCCAAAATTGAATGAAAGCTTTCAGATCATCAGGTGCAGGGCTGGTGCTACCACTAGGCAAACTAGGCAGCCACCTAGGGCACACTACTGCCTATGGGCACCCGGCCGCTGGTTTCCCTCCGTGTCTGCATGCTCTGCAGGCTGCAGCATGTAACTAACTCAGTCTCATGCAGCTGCTCCTTCAGACTGGTAGTGTAATTAGAAGCACAGCGAAGCACTGGAGCCAGCGTTTGAGGAAGCAGAGCCGATGCTTCCTGTATAGCGCCGCCTCCTGTTACATGGGCAGGGCAAAGGGGGTGGAGGTAGGGGTGGAGCCAATAGGGGCGGCAAAATGAGGTTTCGCCAAGGGTGTCATCCTTGTACCAGCCCCTGTTTAAGTCTCAAAATAAAACTGTTAAGCATATGGGAGGTATATTTATAAGTTAAGCTGGATATACATTATACAATTTTTGTTGTTCAATTTCCTTTAGATTTACCTTCAACTATTTAGTGCAGGGGCTTGCCTGATTGAATACAAATTGAAATTGTTAAGGTTTGACCTCATATTATATGGCTTTGGTAAATCTAAAGGAAAGTTGTAAAATAAAATTGTATAAAAGTTGTATAGTGTGTAGCCAGCTTTAATCTCATGTAGAAAGATAATTACAATTATTACAGTCCTACAGGATGGAATGTAGATGCATGGAAGATCACTCTCAAACAAAACAAATAAGTCCACTGCAGAGACCATACTCCTTCAAGCCTTTTAAGGAACAAAATACCACCTACATACAGAAAACAGTATGTGGTTGATATGCTGCATGCCTGGTCATCAGTGGTAGTCAAGTAACACGAAATACTAAGTAACTTTTTTTAATAGATTTGAAACAAAAGTTGCAAAAAACATAATACATAAAGTACAGCATCAAGTAATGTAAAAAGGGCATTTAGAGCCCCAAAACAGCTATAGGGTACTCGTAGGTTACAGCCTTAGCAATTAGTAATGTTAAAGTGGTTGTAAAGTCCGCCCCCCCCCAAAAAAAAACAACCTGCAAAGCAAAGGCATAATGAGCTAGTATCATACTAGCTCATTATGAAATACTTACCTTGGAACGAAGCTGTTGCAGCAGTCTTGGCACACCGCTGTGAGGTCACTCCCGCGCATGGGAGCAGGGCCGTCTTAGTGAGCGGGCACACCTGGGCACGGTCCAGGGGCCCCAAGTGCTCATGGGGCCCCAACTAGCCCCAGGTGTCCCGCAATTAGTGTCCTGCTGCGTCCCGGTGGAGGGGGAGAGAGGCGGCTGCCATTCAACTGTAGCCCGCGGCGTGCGGGAACCATGACAACCCGTACACGCCGCGGGC
>BLSH010541796.1:0-14916 GCA_018402905.1 Glandirana rugosa
CTACTGACCTCTGTACACTGCCTTGCATACTACTGACCTCTATGCACTGCCCTACATACTACTGACCTCTGTACACTGCCCTGCATACTACTGACCTCTATACACTGCCCTACATACTACTGACCTCTGTACACTGCCCTACATACTACTGACCTCTGTACACTACAGGAGATGCAGTACTCAGCAGAATGGGCAGTGTTAAATGATGCTTCCAGAGAATTTCATGCAAAAAGTGTTTGCAGTGTAAGTCCTGTGTAAATGGGGTTTGTCCATGTTTTCTCTGTACATACTGCTGACCCATTACATTACATGCATTCTCTTTACCCTTTACATGACATGCGTTCCCCTTTCCCTGCCCACTAGCCCTTGCTCATTACATGGCATGCACGCACCCCCCTTATTCTTCTCTACCAGCTCTTACTCTTTAAATACTATGTATCCTTCTGACCCATTGTACAACATGAATCCTCCTTACCTGTTACATGACATGCACCCTCCTTTCCTTGCTTTACTTGCCCTTACGATGTACATTTAACAAAAACATTTTTGCGGTTTCATTTTATTTCCACAAAAAGGCCCACCAAAATCCTCAGCACCAGGTCCATGATGCTCTTAATCCAGCCCTGCCTGTGTACAGCACTATTTTTCCCTTTCTTATCTATAACACTCCCATGGATAGTAGACAGTGGCGACATAACATATAACCACCAATCAATACATTTCGATTAAGGGGAGTAAAATAGGTACCCTTTGTCCCAAAAATGCCTTACCGATCAAAGTAGTCTGATAACTCAAATGTAAGCAAAATGCTTACCTCAGCCGGCTGATTATAAGAAATTCCCGGATCGTCTCAAGCTCCTCGTTTCGGATTCTCAGGGCCACCTGTAAATCTCTCCTCCTAGCAAAACTCACCATCTGATCTGAAATTTTATAGATAGGCTACTCCTATCCTCATATTGATTAGTGGTTCCAAATTAATAATAACTACCGCACTATGGAACAGACACAAAAGATACACTCAGCATCTTTTCAAATAACTGTTCTGCTTTATTATGACGCAATTGAAGGTTTTTATACACATGATTATGTAGGTATCACATTAATATTACAATTGTACTTGTAAGGTAACATGGGGCGTAACATAGGCAGGCTAATTCTAATCAGGACTCGAAAGAATGCAAACATGTAATGAAAACATTATTAGTGCTGTGTGCACAATGAGTGCAGTCTGCAATACATACAAAATAGAATACAATTATTTATAGAACCTACAAATTTTCATTACACCAGGCAGGCCATGGCCGCAGCAGGTTCATCAAAAAAGTGAAAAAATTAGATGCCATTTGCTGCAACTCTCAGTCGTGCCTGTATATTGCATAGTATACATTTAATTGCCGCCTTTTAAGATCCACAAATTTCACTCTTATGAGCAGTCTACTGTATGGTACCAGCTGATTGGAGAAAAGCCAGTGTAGCACCAATATTTAAAAAAGGACCAAGATAGATCCCTGGGAACTACAGACCAGTTAGCCTAACGTCAATAGTATGCAAGCTCTTGGAGGGGATGATAAGGGAATATATACAAGATTTTAGTAGTAAAAACTGTATCATTAGCAGTAATCAGCATGGATTCATGAAGAATCATTCTTGCCAAACCAATCTATTAACCTTCTATGAGGAGGGGAGCTGCCATCTAGACAAAGGAAGGCCCGTAGATGTGGTGTATCTGGATTCTGCAAAGTTCCCCATAAACGTTTACTGTACAAATGAATAAATTAAGAAGCACAAACTCCCCGAAAAAGGTGGGACTTTAACGGAAACCAACTCCTCAAAGAGCAAAAAAAACAAGCCCAAAATAAATGAAAAAAGTTTATTTATATACTTAAAAGGACACGGCCTACACCAGTAGGTCTGCCATCAATAGGATAACATTGGTGTGTAATACCCAAGACTGACATAGATATACATAACAAAATGAAAAACAATGAAAAAACAGAAATACAAAACGTTTAAAATACAATAGCACAGGAGACCACTTGCGTCGCCACTAGGTGGCGGAAAGTCCCAACGCGTTTCGATAGTTCTTCAGGGGGTAAGTGGTCACAATAAAAACCTCTATATATAATACAAAAAAAGGGGATATAAGAGTACATTCACTTCACAGGAGCTCCGTGCGCGGCTGACTGAATCCAGCTCCATCCACGCTCCTACACAGCAATATCCCCCACCAGGACCAGCGATCCTGCATCCCAACTCCCCTGGCAGCCTGAGGACCATTCCTGGATCGATTCCCAACTGTACCCGCAGCCAGAGCGGCATCGTTCCAGACTCAGGGCAGAACGCCCGCCGCCATCTTGCTACACCCTCCAGCCTGGGGAAGACCCACATCGCAGCCACCGCGGCAAGCCACGCACCTTGCAGCCGCATAACCCACCACTACCCGCACTCAAGAGCACCCGATTAGGCACCACAGGACACAGATACTTTGGCAGGCCCAGCCGACAGCCTCTTGCCCGACCCGGCGGCCGCGGCCATCTTGCGGCCTTCCCGGCCTACACCTAATCCGACAGCCTGTGCTATGCTCCTCTCCTACCTGGCCCCCATCCCAAGCCAGAAAGCCCAGCAGAACTTGGCAAATCCTCTCTTGCGGCCATATAATCAGGCTATATACTGTGACACAGCCTGCTCCATATACCCCCAGGCGGCCGCCGCCATCTTGCGGCCTATCTGACAGCCTCCACAGATAAGTGCGGGACACCTCCACTCCTACACTCACAGACGTCCGTGGCTAGACCGCAGTGAGGCCCTTTCACCCATTCTCCCTAAGGTGGGACCCTTCCCAACTTGACGAAGTTAATCTACCCAGGCTGCGGCCTACTCAGGCCTACATACCTCTCTTCCCTATATGTGTTGCTCCTACAATATTGCAATGTTGGATACTATGTCTGCTTAAAGCCCCGCCACATCGGGACTGCACCAGCCGCCTATCACCGGTTGTACCTACAGGCCGCCATCTACCACCTGCTACAAATTCCTCTATTTGAATACCCCCTTGGGGGTGATGTCACCAGGTAAAAAGACGGGCATTCGGTCAAAAACAATCCGTGAAGCCCTTTCACAAGCAGCTATCAAAATGGCAGCACAACCAACCCTCCAGACTGCCTCCATTGCCTCTCAACCATCTGGGGCCCACCACACCCCATTACAGGACAATGACCACGTGGTTGCTGCCCTACCATCCTCCAACACTGCCCCAGTATCCCTACAAAATATAGAGCTCCTAAGTCAGTTTGAAATAATGCTACAAAGAGCTCTACAGCACACCTCGGACTTAATCACAGATAAATTGACAAAAGAGATTCAGGAGGTAGAATAGAAAACAGAGGACCTACAAATGATCTCTGCTAATCACGAAGAAGATATAGAGTCTCTTAAAGTGGAAAATGCCACCCTCCAGGCTCGCTTGGAGGACTTTGAAAATAGAGCCAGGAGGTCCAATATACGCATCAGGGGCATTCCAGAATCTGTTGAGGACCTCCAGTCCACCATCACAGCCCTCTTTCAAGAGTTGGCCCCCTCCATCCCTATCGACAGACCAGAAATGGACCGCATTCACAGATCCCTAGCTCCGCGTAAAGATGAGGGCCCCCCAAGGGACATCATCACCAAACTACACTTTTTCCGCACCAAGGAACAACTCATGGAAGCAGCACGTAACAAAAGTAATCTTTCATTCCAAGGTTACAGATACCAAATATTCCATGATCTCTCGCAACAAACCCTAATCAGGAGGAGAGCCTTGAAACCCCACCTACAGGTTTTGCAACAACATAGGATCACTTATAGTTGGAGCTTCCCCTTTGCGGTCAAATTTAGCTACAAAGGCTCCTCTTTTACCTCTAAATCTGAAGAAGACATCCTCTTAGCCCTCCGAGATCTAAGACTTCCTATCCCGGACCCATCACCGGACAACTCTAAGAGACGTGCGACCTCTAACTCTCAGAGGAATTCTCAAGACAACTACGGACCAACCTCCCTGATGGCCTCAAATAAAAAGAGCCGCCTTACCTACACCGCGCCTGTCGAACAGATGGACTGAAGCCACCTCACCAGGTAATAGCAAAACACCTCCACTATGGGAGGTAAAACTTTCGGCACTTAAACTTTTTTTTACACACAGAAAACCACTTCAGCCGGACCTGGAACCTATAGACTTTATGTGAAGGCACCACATCTCCCAGAACACGTAATGTGACACCAAGGGCTTCACATACCTTACTACAACACAGCTCGCTTGGGCCTACTCCCCTAGGCCCTGACATGACCTAAATATGAATACTTAGACCTGGTGCGGTCTACCCACCATGCTGATGACCGAGTTACGAGTCTGTAGTGGTGATCCCAGCTCACGGCGTGATATATTGGCCTCGCGGCCCCCCTAGTAGATAGTTTCTTAACACTATTCGCTTCCTAGTGAACTCACAGCCTTAGACCTGGGATTGCCACTATGGACTACACCATCTAATCAATAATGGTACAACTTCTTATGCAATTGTTTTGTTACTATTAACTACACGAGCGGCTGCCCAGTTCCCGGTAACAGTCCACTGCTCCTCATTAATTCCTTCGCAATCCGGAACTTCCTTCCGGGTTGATCGAGGGATAGAAAATCCCTCGGTTGGCAACTTGCAGCTATCCTCTGGATTTTCCTGCTCCTAATTGGAGCACGACTATTTGTTAGTTCTTTATCATTCTTGTGTTACTGCTGACTTTTGACGTTAATTCTCTCAGTATTTAGTGTCACACACTCACTTTTTGCCTGTGGTCTAGCACATCTAATCCCCCTCAGCCCCCTTTTCTTTTCCCCTACCTATCTCCAGAGGGAGGCCTGCCTCGCGACTGCAAAGCTAGCATCACCCAATAACCCCCATGGCCTCTCTACGCATCTTGACACATAACGTCCACGGCCTGAATGTGCCGCCTAAACGCACCAAAGCCTTTCACACCGACACCTCTGTAACAGCTCACGTGGTTTGCCTTCAGGAAACACACTTTCTACCCACTCCACCCCAAAATTTTTCGCCCGCCAATACCCACAGACCTATACAGCCTCGGCAGCCAAAAAACACAGAGGCGTACTGATCGCCTTCCATTCTTCTACACCATTTACACTACACACTGAGATTAAAGACCCAGAAGGCAGATACCTACTCCTTTCTGGCCAACTTCTTGACCAAGACGTCACTATAATCTCCTACTATGCACCAAACACTAACCCACTCCCTTTTCTCTCACACCTATTTCAACTCATTGACAGACACAAGTGAGGGACGGTTATTGTCTGTGGCGACTCTAATCAAGTCATATTCCCACCTCTGGATAAATCCCCAGTACCCGCACCACCCGCACGGCTCTCTTTTAGACAGCTCCTAGAGCGCCATTCCCTGGACGACTCCTGGAGAGAACACAATCCAGCCAGAAGCCAATACACTCACTATTCTCATCCACCTAAGACCTTCTCACACATTGACCACATTCTAGTCACAATGGCAACAGCCTCCTTGATCTTAGACTCCTGCATACTCCCTAGTACATGGTCGGATCATAACGCAGTGATCACCACCCTTTCTTCCCTTGTCCCAACTCCTACACAAAGAATTTGGTCTATGGATGATGGCCTCTTAGCGAACCCAGCTCATAGATTGGTACTTTCCACTGCCCTTCAAGAATATTTAACCACCAACTTGACCCCAAACATTGACCCACTCACCATGTAGGAAGCACACAAACCCTACATAAGGGGTGTTTGCATCAGCCAGACCTCTCATGTAAGGAAAGAATACCGCAAACGCTTAAAGCAACTTGAGACAATCTTTCGTAAAGCCACAGATCAATTCCAGAACTCCCCATCCCAGACAAACAGGGGCCTCTTCGAAAAAGCTTGATTAGAATTAGATATAAGCCTAACAGAAGCAGCTGAGAAAACACTTAGTAAAACAAGGCATACTTTATATATGCGAACCAATAAACCAGACACATTCCTTGCACTTGCACTTCGCAAAGCAGACTATACCCCCAAACCGATATGACTGAAAGTGACCACCGACTCGTACACTAGTAACCCCCTAAAAATTCTAAATATCTTCCACAGAAAGCTCTCTGAACTTTACAGCGACTCCTCCCAATTCAGCTAAGCGCACTTGGACTCCTTGCTCTCTGACATACACCTCCTGTCTCTCACCCAAGAACAAAGAGCAGCTTTAGACCAACCACTTACAGTGGAGGAAATAATAGCCACAATCAAAACTCTGAAACCATGCAAGCGCCCAGGCCCAGATGGCCTTTCAGCCACTTATTACAAACGGTTTTCCGATATATTAGCCCCACTTTTAGTGGCAGCCTTTAACTCCCTTCTCAAAGGCAAACAATTTAGATCTGAATCCCTCACAGCGTCAATTTCCATGATCCCTAAATCTCTGACGACTCCACATGGTCTAACTACGGGCCTATCTCGATACTCAACTTAGACATTAAAATTCTAGCCAAAACCCTTTCAACCCGCTTGCAACCTACTATAGGCACGCTAATACACAAGGATCAAACGGGATTTATCCCCTCTAGACAGGCCGGTGATAACATACGCAGAGCTACATAGCCCATACAGCATGCGCGAGACGCATTCCGACATGCTTCATTTTGCTAGATATACGCAAAGCATTTGACTCACTAGCCTGGCCTTATCTCCGCTCAATACTTCAAATATGGGGTTTTGGTACGAACGTTCTTACATGGATTCTGGCTCTCTATTTTAATCCCAAAGCCTATGTTACTTACTTGGGATTTCGTTCTGATCCTTTCCCCATATACAGAGGTACTCGGCAATGTTGTCCCCTTTCCCCCCTCCTATTTGCTCTGGTGATTGAGCCGTTAGCAACTCTCATTCGTGAAAACCCTAATATCACTGGCCTCGAACTGGGCGGTCACCATCGCAAACTCTGTCTGTTTGCTGACGACGTCCTAATATTCATGACATCACCTCTAACCACGGCTCCCAATTTAATGAAACTGCTTGCTGATTTTGGCCAAATCTCTGGTCTTCACATTAATCCCCAGAAATCTAAGGCCCTAGACATCTCTTTGCCACCCACCTTACACTCCCAACTCAAAGACTCCCTCCCCTTTTCCTGGTCCGAGACCCATCTCACCTACCTAGGCATTAAATTCACATCAGACCCAGCAGATCTATAATTAATCCCACATGCTCAGGCACCTCACTACTTTAATGTCCAAGTGGACGTCTCTCCCCCTCTCATGGTTAAGTAGCATCATGGTTATTAAAATGTCCATCCTCCCTAAAATATTACACCTATTCAGAGTATTACTGGTCAAAGTCCCACCTCACTATCTCAGGATACTTCAGCACAAGGCCTCCGCCTTCATTTGGTGTTCCCATAGACCACACCTACCTCCACGCACCCTCTACACCCCCCGCATAAGAGGAGGACTAAGTGTACCCAATTTTGCTAAGTATTACCAAGCAGCTCAACTGGCTACACTCCCCAAATATCATGCCACTAAGGAAGATCCCCTTTGGGTAGCCCTAGAATCGGTGGACTGCGATCCACTATCCACCGCCAACCTCCTTTGGTTGCCTCCATCACAACGCCATAACGTCACTAACACAATCACCAAACACGGTTTAACCGTCTGGGATAAACTTAAGGTCTTAACTTAAACTTAACGGACTTCAGTCACCCCATAATCCTCTCCTCTCCTTCCTACACAACCCAGTCTTTTACCCAGCTTGGACGGCCCCACACTCCTTTTCCAATTGGTCAAGAGCTGGGCTCCTGCGGGCTCATCACCTATATAGTTCTAACACTATCAAACCCTTTCAGACCCTATGTGAGACACACCATCTACACCCTACAGAAATTTTCAGATACCAACAATTAAAAAACTTATATTCACATTACCCTCCCCCAGATAGATCCATCTCATCTCTCTCTTTATTTGAACAAGCATGTCACACTGACCCCCACAAACGAGGTCTTATTTCTGACATATACTCATTACTCCTATCCGCCTCTACCACAACACCTTCCACATATGTCGAGAAATGGGAGAAAGATCTCCCTACCTACAGCGATGATATAAACTGGAACCAAATTTGACAGGCCACCAAATCGGCCTCACCCAATATTGTTGCCCTAGAAACTAACTATAAAGTTCTCACCAGGTGGTACCTGATCCCCTCCAGGATCTTTAAATTCCACCCGAGATATTCACCAGTATGCTTTAGAGGATGCTCAGACCTGGGCACACATATGCACATTTGGTGGGACAGCTAGATAGCCCGAACCCTATGGTCAGAAGTTTTCCAACTCCTATCCCATATATTCAAAACACCGCTAACACCTGATCCTGTTCTGGCCCTCCTGAACGGCAAACCCCATACCCTAACCCAGAGACAATTTAAACTGTTACTTTATGTGACAACAGCTGCTAAACAAGTTATTGCCAAGGCCTGGAAAACCACTACGTTATCCATGGTCCCAGTCAAACATCGGATCAATCAGGCATTTGTGCATGCCAGAACTGAGGCCATCTACCTCCATAAACTACCCAAATTTGAAAAGCTTTGGCAACCCTGGATTGATCGGGGACTACCAACAGATTTCGACCACACACTAATTATAAACAATAGGTGAAACTATGACACCAAGCTCACGTATATATGTGCAGCACGTGGCCGGTGCCCCCCTCTGGAGATAACCCCTTCCTCTCTACCATTCCTTTCATCCCACCTACCTTCCATCTAGCCCAATACTCTTTGTTCCCTTTTTTCTCGATTTGACTCTCTCCTCTTTCTGGATGATAGAACACAGGTTCAGTGAGGCCCTTGCCCCCCCATATAGGTTGGGCCACCTGTCGGATCCTCCATATGCTATATCTAGCTTGTTCTTGCTCCATGCTTACAAAAGTCTCTCAGTTTACTGAGGCCCACTAAATACTGAGCTGTTGTATTTGATTAATCCAAGTTACCAATGTTCTGCTTATACAAAGTTATCTTAGATCGCTGATGCCTGTACACAAGCACTATGTGCAGTCGGCGCTTCACCATTGCAACGATATCATATGTATCCATGCTACCTTCTCATTACTTAATGGATATTGTAATTCTCTCTCTTGTATTACTGTCCAGTATAAACTACAATAAAAATATTGAAACTAAAAAAAAAAAAAAAATAATGCATTTGGGTGCCAAAAATATGAATGCAAACTATTCACAAGGGTAGAGCCTCTGGGGGAATCTAGGATGGAAAAGTATCTAGGGGTCCTAGTAGATGACAGGCTCAGCAATTGCAGGCAATGCCAAGCTGCTGCAAGCAAAGCCAACAGGATATTGGCATGCATTAAAAAGGGGATTAATTCCAGAGATAAAACGATAATTCTCTCAATATAAAAAAACTCTGGTCCAGCCGCACCTGGAGTATTCCATCCAGTTCTGGACACCAGTCCTCAGGAGGGATGTGCTGGAACTGGAGAGGGTCCAGAGAAGGGCAACAAAGCTGATCAAGGGACTGGAGGACCTTAGGTATGAGGAAAGATTATGAGCGCCTGAACTTATTTTCTCTGGAGAAGAGACGCTTGAGAGGGGATATGATTTCAATGTTCAGATAAAATAATGGTGACCCCACAATAGGGATAAAACTCCATTCACTAAAATTAGAAGAAAGGCAGTTTAACCTTAGACTGTAGAACAAAGAAGGGAGAAGGCGCCTCTAAATGCAGTAAAATTTATTACATGAGTAAAAACAGGATGATCACACTCACAAGATGCAGAAGATAAGAAGGCATATCCGCGCACTTGTCTGCGGAAAGACGTGTGATCAAGCAGCAATGTAGTTTGCTGTGCAACTGTGTCCACAAACTATACCGTGGAGCAGGGCGACCGCCTGCAGTCAGTCAAAAGTCCGCTCGTTAGAGATGGAACATCCGGGGCATCGGGGGACCAGCATGCACAGCGTCCCACGTCACAATAGTGCGACCCGTTTCTGAGTATTCAGGCCTGCGGTGTAAACAGACAGGCGCACTCTTTCATCAGGCATGAAGAGCTACGAATTCCTTGCTGCTTTATAGTTAGGGATGGAGGGTGGCATCTGGTGGTGTAGTTCCGGTATAGCATATTAAATCAGTTGTAGGTCATATCATGGATGAAAATACATATGGGAATTCACAAAAGAATAATAGATAGATAAACAAGGTATGTGCATATACATTCAAAGGAAGGGGACAAGCAAGGTAGAGAGTATTGGTAATAACAACAGTATTTTATACCATGTCCATATCTATTCGATTGCATAAAAATTAAAAGAGTATCATCATCACATGAGATTGCTGCTTGATCACACGGAAAGACGTGTGATCAAGCAGCAATGTAGTTTGCTGTGCAGCTGTGTCCACAAACTATACCGTGGAGCAGGGCGACCGCCTGCAATCAGTCAAAAGTCCGCTCGTTAGAGATGGAACATCCGGGGCATCGGGGGACCAGCATGCACAGCGTCCCACGTCACAATAGTGCGACCCGTTTCTGAGTATTCAGGCCTGCGGTGTAAACAGACAGGCGCACTCTTTCATCAGGCATGAAGAGCTACGAATTCCTTGCTGCTTTATAGTTAGGGATGGTAATAACAACAGTATTTTATACCATGTCCATATCTATTCGATTGCATAAAAATTAAGAGTATCATCATCACATGAGAGTTATGGAAATTATTAGATTAAAAATTTAAAATTAAAAATTAGACACTAATAAAAAATTCAAAATTCATTAGAAATTCATTATAAATTCCAGTTAAATAAAAACAGAGCCCATCTGTGTACTATGGGAATAAAGCAGGACAGTTATATGGTAAAAGGAGTCACATAATTGGAAAAAACATATATATTTGTGTGAAAAGCGATTCTTTCACTAAATAAAAGATAATATGGTAGTATCTAAAAGATAATGTGATAGTATATAAGGGTATGTGCATTCAGAATTATGCAGGAATGTCTTCCGTATGTAGTATGGTGTACACCACCATAAGGGTGGGATACCTTGTTTTTCTTATTGTGGAGATGATATAATGAACTACTACAGATAGTATTACTATATTCAAATAGGAGCGAAAAACAATTATTGTTAATAGAGTAAATGGTGTGTGTGTATATCTATACATGGGTCTATGAGGATTCGTGTGTTGCTGATCTACTCTGTACTTGGAAATTGTGGATTAGCGCATAGCGTATGTTATGGATATATGCGAAGATTGCAAACTACACAATACAATCTACACAGTCAGCAAATCACTTCCTGATGTGGGGTACATGCTGAGTAACTCATGTGGATGGAATAATGTCAGTATCTGCATATCCATACAATACCTGATAGGGGTGTAATCTGGGTGCATCACCTATTGGGATATGCAAGGTGTCGAGACAGAGACGCCCTATTACGTATAAATGCATATGATGTAAACAATGGTTATGAAGTACAGGTATTGTTGTTGTGTGTGGTTACTTACTCTTTACCATCAAGAGGACCCGCCACCCCCATAGGACCAAAGAATGCACATATACCTAAAGGTAAGCAGAACAGTATTAGCCAAGAATGTTAGGAAGGTAGTACTATAGTATCGTGGCTATTTCAATGGTTTCATTTAAACCTCCGGGCGAGAGGGCATCTAGAGTGTAGATCCAGAAGGTCTCTCTGGCGCAGAGCTTGCTGAAACGCTCCGCACCAGAGAGAGACCTCGGAAATTGTTCCACAACCCAAACCTCTAGGCCATCAGTAGACTTCTGGTGGACCTCAGTAAAGTGGCGGGGCACACTATGTATATCCTTGCCCTCCTCGATAAGTCTCCTATGTTTACCAAACCGTTGGCGTAGTGGGCAGATGGTGCGACCAACATAAATTAGGCCGCATGGACAGGTGAGGGCATATACAACGTAATCAGATGAACAGTTGAAAAAACCATCCAGCTGATACGTTTTGTTCTTATAAGAAAAGGATTTCCGTCCGTGTTTTACAAAGTGACACGTTTTACACAGGGCCTTCTTACATTGGTACATTCCTACCAATGGAAGCAGTACCAGAGGATTAGGCTGTAGACTGGAGGGACTGATTTTACTAGGGGCTATTTTATTTTTCAGACTCGGGGCTCTCCTGTAGATGACCCTGGGCTGTACAGGCAGAATGGTGCCCAGATGAGGGTCGGTCCGTAGAATGTCCCAATGTTTGGAGAGGATCCTTTCCATCCTTTTATATTGAGAGTGGAAGGTGGTGATGAATCCATATGAGAGATCATCACCGCAGTTTTTTGTTTTTTTCGGTGGCATGCCATGTTGGTAGTGTTCAAAGGCCTGATCTATCAGTGAGGTGGGGTATTGTTTATCGGAGAATTTTTCTTTTAGCAGATTGCTCTGGGTGATGTAGTCACTATCAAGTGTACAATTTTGTCGTAAGCGGCAAAACTGTCCTTTGGGAATGTTTTTAATCCATTTAGGGTAATGGCAACTGGTGTAATGTAAGAAGGAGTTACCAGCGGTAGGTTTGGTGTAGTTGCTGGCACAGATGTTACCACTCTCATGTCTGAGGTCTAAGTCTAGGAAAGCAAGATGATGGGTGTCTGCAACCGAGGTGAAAGTGAGTCCATAGGGGTTATTGTTACAGTGTTCTACGAAAAGCTGAATATGTTCCTGGGGGCCATCCCAGATAATAATAATGTTGTCTATATACCGACCGTAAAAGACGATATTACCTGAGAAGGGGCAATTGTGCCAGATGTAGTTCTGTTCCCAATAGCCCATAGATAGATTCACATATGATGGAGCAAAATTAGCTCCCATAGCGGTTCCTTGGGTCTGAAGGTAGAATACATCCTCAAAACTAAAGTAGTTATGGGATAAACAGAAGTGTGTGGCTTCAAGAATGAAGGAAGCTTGTCTGGGATTTAAGCCGGGATCTTGTGAAAGAAAAAATTAAATGGCCCTAAGTCCAAACTCATGGGGGATTGAAGTGTATAATGAGTTGACATCAAGGGATAGCCACACATAACTGGGTTCCCATCTGTATGGGGAGAGTAACCCAAGTAGGTGTGTACCATCCCTGATGTAGAACTGAAGTTGATGAACTATGGGTTGAAGGAAGATGTCAATATATTGGCTAAGTCCGGAGGTAATACTAACCATTGCTGCAACAATGGGTCTGCCCGGGGGCAGCGTGGGGTGTTTGTGGACCTTAGGTAAGTGATAAAAGTAAGGCGTTTTGTAAAAGTCTTTCTGTAGAAAGGCAGCCTCAGATCTGGTGATGATGCCATCTGCTAAAGCGGATTTAACCAAGGCATCTAGTTCTAGTGAGAAATCATTTATAGGATCTCCCCGAAGTTTTTTATATGTGGTTACATCTGATAATAGTCTATTGGCCTTGGTTATGTACATATTTCTATCCAATACCACTATACCACCTCCTTTGTCAGCGGGTTTTATGACAATGTCCATGTTGGGCAAGGATATACATAGTGTGCCCCGCCACTTTTCTGAGGTCCACCAGAAGTCTACTGATGGCCTAGAGGTTTGGGTTGTGGAACAAATTCCGAGGTCTCTCTCTGGTGCGGAGCGTTTCAGCAAGCTCTGCGCCAGAGAGACCTTCTGGATCTACACCCTAGATGCCCTCTCGCCCGGAGGTTTAAATGAAACCATTGAAATAGCCACGATACTATAGTACTACCTTCCTAACATTCTTGGCTAATACTGTTCTGCTTACCTTTAGGTATATGTGCATTCTTTGGTCCTATGGGGGTGGCGGGTCCTCTTGATGGTAAAGAGTAAGTAACCACACACAACAACAATACCTGTACTTCGTAACCATTGTTTACATCATATGCATTTATACGTAATAGGGCGTCTCTGTCTCGACACCTTGCATATCCCAATAGGTGATGCACCCAGATTACACCCCTATCAGGTATTGTATGGATATGCAGATACTGACATTATTCCATCCACATGAGTTACTCAGCATGTGCCCCACATCAGGAAGTGATTTGTTGACTGTGTAGATTGCATTGTGTAGTTTGCAATCTTCGCATATATCCATAACATACTCTACGCGCTAATCCACAATTTCCAAGTACAGAGTAGATCAGCAACACCCGAATCCTCATAGACCCATGTATAGATATACACACACACCATTTACTCTATTAACAATAATTGTTTTTCGCTCCTATTTGAATATAGTAATAATATCTGTAGTAATTCATTATATCATCTCCACAATAAGAAAAACAAGGTATCCCACCCTTATGGTGGTGTACACCATACTACATACGGAAGACATTCCTGCATAATTCTGAATGCACATACCCTTATATACTATCACATTATCTTTTAGATACTGCCATATTATCTTTTATTTAGTGACAGAATCGCTTTTCACACAAATATATATGTTTTTTCCAATTATGTGACTCCTTTTACCATATAACTGTCCTGCTTTATTCCAATAGTACACAGATGGGCTCTGTTTTGATTTAATTGGAATTTATAATGAATTTCTAATGAATTTTGAATTTTTTATTAGTTTCTAATTTTAAATTTTTAATCTAATAATTTCCATAGCTCTCATGTGATGATGATACTCTTTTAACCACTTGCCGACGGCTGATTGGCATTTGACGGCGACAAAGTGGCGCTGTAACGCGAACTCGCGCCGTGTGCGCGCGGGCGCTGCAACGGCATTTGTTACAGGGGCTTTCAATCTACAGGGCCAGGCCAATGGTTTTTGGCCTGGCTCTGTAGATCGCCCCTGCCAATGAAATATAAACAGAGGCAGGGGAAGTTCACTCCTCTTCCTCCCTGTAGTCCTTT
>BLSH010541796.1:21820-34136 GCA_018402905.1 Glandirana rugosa
ATAAAATATAGTACAGGTATAGATAAGCTAACGTATTTTTAATTGGTGAAGTCGGGGCCTTCCTAAAGGTCGAAATCCTGGCCTCGGGAAAAACGTTAAACCGTGAAGCGGCGAAGTTTACCATTAACGCGTCAGTACGTTACGTAATCGGTTTGCTTTAAACGCAGGAAAAAAGGGGTGTTTATCTCGAAAGAAAACCACCATAAACAAGTGGTGACGCGAAAAATTAAAAACGCTATATTTGTTTTTATATTCCCTTTAAAACTTTTTTTTACTATAAAAGTTGAAATACAATAATGTTTTTATGTTATCCCTTATATTTTTGTTTATATCGCAAAAATTAAAAAGCGCAGTGGTGAACAAATACCACCAAAAGAAAGCTCTATTTGTGGGGAAAAAAGGACGCAAATTTCGTTTGGCTAATGCATTGCATGACTGCGCAATTACCATTTGAAGCGGCGAAGTGCCAAATTGCAAAAAGGGCTCCGGTCCTAAAGCTGGAAATCCTTCCGGGGCTGAAGTGGTTAATTTTTATGCAATCGAATAGATATGGACATGATATAAAATACTGTTGTTATTACCAATACTCTCTACCTTGCTTGTCCCCTTCCTTTGAATGTATATGCACATATCTTGTCTATCTATCTATTATTCTTTTGTGAATCCCCATATGTATTTTCATCATATGAATCCCCATATGACCTACAACTGATTTAATATGCTATACCGGAACTACACCACCAGATGTCACCCTCCATCCCTAACTATAAAGCAGCAAGGAATTCGTAGCTCTTCATGCCTGATGAAAGAGTGCGCCTGTCTGTTTACACCGCAGGCCTGAATACTCAGAAACGCGTCGCACTATTGTGACGTGGGACGCTGTGCATGCTGGTCCCCCGATGCCCCGGATGTTCCATCTCTAACGAGCGGACTTTTGACTGACTGCAGGCGGTCGCCCTGCTCCACGGGATAATTTGTGGACACAGCTGCACGGAGACCCCGCACATCATGAACTACATTGCTGCTTGATCACGCGTCTTTCCGCAGGCAAGTGTGCGGACATGCCTTCTTATCTTCTGCATCTTGTAAGTGTGATCATCCTGTTTTTACTCATGTAATAAATTTTACTGCATTTAGAGGCGCCTTCTCCCTTCTTTGTTCTAGTGTCTTTTGGATGTGGCTATCCTTCAGAAGAGCTGCCGACTTGCAGTGTATTCCTCTGGCATACATACCTCTTAGACCTTCTACCTGGCCCTGCGCCTACCTATCGCTTAACCTTAGACTGTGTAGAGGGTTAATTACGATAAGAGCAGTGAGGATGTTCCACAAGCAGTGGTTTCAGCAGGGAGCATAGATAATTTCATAAAATTATTGGATAGGCACCTAAACGACCGTAACATACAGGGATATACAATATAATATTGACACAAAAGCACACACACAGGTTGGACTTGATGATCTTTTTTTCAACCTCACAAACTATGTAACTATGTATAAACCTCAATATTTTCTCATATCTAGTCCTAGCAATGGCAGCAGAGAACACGGGCATATGGTTGGTCAGTGGACCAATATGACCGCAACTCATTCTTTTTAATAATTCCCATGTTGAGGGATAGGCCCAGAAAGGTCTTAAATTCGGGACCATGATAGGTTTCCATGCAAATTGCCTGGTAAGGGTCAAATTTGGGTTTGCGGTGATAAGTTGATTAGCATATACATTTCTTTGGTCCACAATAGATCCGTACAGATCTTCTGTGAAAAACAGCTAAAAACAACCAAGGGGCGTTAGATCTACTGTTTCCACCTGAACTCCGGGTTGGCCCGTGAATGGGGAAAGTACGGGCGCTACAGAAGTAGTGGGCTGCCAATCAGGATTTGCAAGTGCATCAGGAAGGGCACTATGGGCTCTATGGGCCTGTGTTTGAATTCTTGGTGGCTGCGGGACACTACTTGTGCTAGCCACTGCTCCAGCTTGAACTGCACTTATGGGACTCGCCATGTCACCAAGTGTTACTGCAGTGCTGGTTTGTCTATGACCAGGATGTACTAGGCCGCTGGTGCTCGCCAGTTCACCAGGAGGTAGAGCGCCACTAGTACCGGCACTCTGCCGCATACGAGAATCATGCAATTGTAGCACCTCAACAACAGAGTGCAGGGTTGGATACGCCTGACCTTAACAGGGACCTCTACTCCATCATCAGAGCTAACTGTCAGGGTGCCGCTGCTCTCTACAGGTTTGAATGCTGAGCTTGAATCTGACAGTGAGGACTCCTTATTTCTTTCATATGTCATGCTCAGTATCCTGTAGGCTTTTTCACTAGTGTACCTTTCATTTGACATTTTGGCCAATAAATTTAAAAGGTACCTAGTGTGATTCACAGGTGAAAAAGCACCTGGTTGTCAAGGACTGTTTGAACCACCACAAAAAAATGTAACTGCTAGTGCTAGCAGAGATAAGGCCTAACTCTGATAACGCTGCGGTTTTGTGTGCTGTGTATAGGAAGTGACAGTGATCTACTGATAGTGCACTAGGGAAGGGGCTAAGAGCAGGTCCTGGCAGGTATTGGGGCTGATCCTGCTAAAGCCGCATTTTTGGGCATACTATACTATTGGGGACGCTAGTATTGTTCTGATCAGATCAAAGATATTTATCTGTTCAGACACTATACTAGTAATGAAGGTGAATAGTGTGTCTTAGTGTTACTGGCAATCAAAGGGTTAAAATCTGACGCCGTCTGGGATTGAAGCTAACTGACGCTGATGCTAACTGGCGTCACCCATGACATTAATACAGTGATAAGAAAAAAAAAATCTGTACACTGTACTAATGACACTGTGACAGGGAGTGAAAGGATTAACTGGGGGGCGATCAGGGGGTTAAACTTTATTAGGGAATATGTGGCGGGACCCTGGCACTATATAAAACTGATGCTAACTAGTGTCACCCGTGACACCAATACAGTGATCAGTAAAAAATCTGTACACTGTACTTAATGACAGGGAGTGAAAGGGTTAACTGGGGGGGTGCAATCAGGGGGTTAAATGTGCCTAACTGTGTGTTGTGGTGTCAGTGTAGTGCTATTATTTACAATAGTTGCTCTCTCCTCTCAAGCTGGAACCTAAAAGGGCTCCAGGAGAGGAGATTGCATCATTTTCATTCGTCAGAACCGATCAGCAGGTCCAAGCCATATATCATTGGCCTGGACTTGATGACTGATTGGTTCTGAATTGAATCCGATCACTGTGGGGACGATGCATGTGCGCCCCCTAGCCGCGGGCGCAAATCGCATACATTTACATGATTTCGCACAGCCAGGCTGCCCCGCCGCAGTATACTTGTATGTCCAAGATATTGGACATACAAAGCCAGTCAACGGTGTCAAATGCCTTTTCTATGTCTAGGGCTTCAAGGACCCTTGTTGTCTGAGTGGCAGAAGGAAGCTGTAGATGAGTTAAACTCTTCGCAAATTTATGTCCTTGGATTTACAGTGCATGAAGCTCGTTTAATCTATTTATAGTATCTCACAAAAGTGAGAACATCCCTCACATATTTGTAAATATTTAATTATATATTTTCATGTAATAACACTGAAGAAATGACACTTTTATACAAGCTGTACACTCACTACTTTACAATGTAGCAGAGTGTAAATTTGCTGTCCCCTCAAAATAACTCAACGCACAGTCATTAATGTCTAAACTGCTGGCAACAAAGGTGAGTACACTCATAAGTGAAAATGTCCAAATTGGGCCCAAAGTGTCAATATTTTGCGTGGCCACCATTATTTTCCATCACTGCCTTAACCCCCTTAGGCATGGAGTTCACCAGAGCTTCACATGTTGCCACTGGAGTCCTCTTCCACTCCTCCATGACGATATCACGGAGCTGGTGGATGTTAGAGACCTTGCACTCCTCCACCTTCCATTTGAGGATGCCCCACAGATGCACAATAGGGTTTAGGTCTGGAGACATGCTTGGCCAGTCCATCACCTTTACCCCCAGCTTTTTTAGCAAGGCAGTGGTCGTCTTGGAGGTGTGTTTGGGGTCATTATGTTGGAATACTGCCCTGCGGTCCAGTCTCCAAAGGGAGGGGATAATGCTCTGCTTCAGTATGTCACAGTACATGGCATTCATGGTTCCCTCAATGAACTGTAGCTCCCCAGTGCCGACAACACTCATGCAGCCCCAGACCATGACACAACCACCACCATGCTTGACTGTAGGCAAGACACACTTGTATTTGTACTCCACTGAACCAAATACGTTTTTCTTGGTCTCATCAGACCACAGGACATGGTTCCAGTAATCCATGTCCTTAGTCTACTTGTCTTCAGCAAACTGTTTGCGGGCTTTCTTGTGCATCATCTTTAGAAGAGGCGTCCTTCTGGGATAACAGCCATGCAGACCAATTTGATGCAGTGTGCGGCATATGGTCTGAGCACTGACAAGCTAAACCCTCACCTCTTCAACCTGTGCCGCAATGCTGGCAGCACATACGTCTAATTCCCAAAGACAACCTCTGGATATCATGCTGAGCATGTGCGCACTCAAATTCTTTGGTCAACCAGGACGAGGCCTGTTCTGAGTGGAACCTTTCCTGTTAAACTGCTGTGTGGTCTTGGCCACCATGCTACAGCTCAGTTTTAGGGTCTTGGCAATCTTCTTATAGCCTAGGCCATCTTTATATAGAGAAACAATTCTTTTTTTCAGATCCTCAGAGAGTTCTTTGCCATGAGGTGCCATGTTGAACTTCCAGTGACCAGCATGAGAGAGTGAGAGCAATAACACCAAATTTAACACACCTGCTACCCATTCGCACCTGAGACCTTGTAACACTAATGAGGGAAAATGGCTAATTGGGCCCAATTTGGACATTTTTTCTTAGGGGTGTACTCACTTTTGTTGCCAGGGTTTTAGACATTAATGGCTGTGTGTTGAGTTATTTTTAGAGGACAGCAAATTTACACTGTTATACAAGCTGTACACTACTTGACATTGTACATTGAAGTGTCATTTCTTCAGTGTTGTCACATGAAAAGATATAATAAAATATTTACAAAAATGTGAGGGGTTTACTCACTTTTGTGAGATACTGTATATAGTTCAAACAGGCTTCATGCCCGGTAAATCCATGGACATAAATGTGCAGTCCTGCTCCTCTTACCGTCCCATTTCATTATTGAACTACGATTTAAAAATACTTAGGAAGGTCCTTGCTACCAGGTTGGCCGGAGTCCTTCTATCTCTTCTTTATACAAGAGAAAGAAGGACTGTGGCCAACCTGCTAGCAAGGACCTTAGTAAGTATTTTTGAATCTTAGTTCAATAATGAAGTGGGATGGTAAGAGAAGCAGGACTGTTAATCCTTCCCTGATTTCGGTATTAAGACCACATGAGCCTGGTACATAGACGGGGTGAGCATATCCATCTCTAAACAGGAGGAAAACAAGGCCTGTAACTTAGATGCCCACGTAGCAGCGTGTGCCTTATAAAATTCCCCAGGAAGGCTGTCTGGCCCGGGTGTTTTATTATTGGGAAAGGACATAATAGCCGTCTCTATTTCAAGCGATGTAATTGGTCTATCTAAGCACTCTACATCCTCCCGGGATAGAAAGAAATTTGAGTTCATTCTCTATGGTGTCCTCTAGAGGAGATATTGTGCGGCTGTATGGAGAACTATAATAGGAATGAAATTCCATTAATACATTGGAGGGAACAGGATCCTGCTTCTGGACACTGAAACCAGGGTAGGCACCACTGTTTTTAAGTGCAGTTCTGCTGATGATCTGACAACCCTGCCGGAAGGTAAGTTACCACCTGGACATAGGGCAATACCTGGGCATCACAAATCAAAAATCAATACGGAATCCTGACCCATGGGTGGTCGAGAGGTGAGAGTAAGCCCTGTCCTCTGGATTTCTTCACCTCCAGAAATCAGTGAGACCCAAACCGGACATTCAGTTCTGCAACTTTGACTAGGGAAGCCGAAGCGAATTGGAGGTGTCCAGCACTCCACCTTTAATTGCTTTGAAGTCTCCCTCTATCACCAATCTATTGACTTGCTGCTCCTCACATATCATGTACAAAATGTGGTTGTCAAAGGGGGGGGGGGAGGGCATATATGTTGACAAATGCCCAAAGAGTGGCACATATATTGAAGAGTACAAGAACATACCTGCCCCCAGGGTCTGTAATGACCACCTCAACAGTACCAGGTAAGGATTTATTGAGCAGAATGGCAACTCCTCTGGCATAAGTAGAGTATGTGGAGTGGAACGCTTGGTGCACCCAAGACCTTCTTAATGCCAATATTTTGTTACCCATCAGATGAGTTTCTTTCAGAAATAGTATATTTGGTTTATGTGAATTATTACTTGAACAGCCGTGATCTCTTAAATTTGTCATTAAGACCACGGACATTCCATGAGTCTAATTTTAACTCCACCCTCTAGCTGTGGTATAGTGCATATGCTAATCGGGAAGAGTAGTGATAATGGCCCAATGGGCCCAATATCAATCCATTGGGGGTGCCATTGTGTCCTACGACATGAACACACTGGTGACAAGAACAGAAGCCAATTGTGAAAAAATAAGAGAGGCTGAGCAGAACCTTAATCAAATAATCAAACTCCCAATCACCTAGCCCAAACCGCAACATAACTTGGCATAGGCAATTTGATACCCAAAATTAAAGTGCAAATCTGTTTAACAGTCGAAGTGTCTCAAAGGGAGATCCAGTAGAAAGCTCTTCCTAGATGATCCATAATGACCCACCGACCACAGAAAAAAATAAAGGGGGGAGGTGACTCCCTATTAACTGGCGACCCCAACAATGGATCCAGTCAGTTTTATACCCTTAACAGTTAACAATACTTTCTTCTTGAAGGAGGAGGAGTTGGGAGCAGTAATTCTCTTCTGTTGCTTCAAAGAAGGGTGAAAATGAGGGGAGTGGGTGTGAAGTAAACTTAAGGTTGTACACAAGGTAACTCCAGTAACATAGGACAGATATTGAGAGAATATTCAGACTATGAAAAATATCTGTGCACCTGGGAAATCCAAAAGGATCACTGCAAAGGTGAACACAAGATATTGGGAGCATCAACTCAGTAGAGGGGAAGCACAGAAACATCCTGGAAAAATCGCTCCATATCACTACAACCCTTATAAGTTAACTGTACCATGCCAACCAGGCTAAGCCCTACATCCAGGAAACGTTTAAATTTATGGGCAACAGGAAGTGTAGAGGGGGTTGCAGTGTCATTGACACAACTAGCATAGAGAAGGAGCAGAACTGAGCCCCAAATTGAGTGTTATTCTCACTGCAAGGTGGTTAGCCTTTCATCAGTATCCACAGGATTGTCGAAGAAGTGAACTGCACCATCATACTGGACTCTAAGGTGGCTGGGGTAGAGCATGCTGTACTTAATATTCTTTTCCCGAAGCCTCCTGTTCACATCATTGAAGGTTTTCCTCTTTCGCTGCAATTTGGCTGAGAAATCTGGGAAAAGTACAGGGTGGGCCATTTATATGGATACACTTTAATAAAATGGGAATGGTTGGTGATATTAACTTCCTGTTTGTGGCACATTAGTATATGTGAGGGGGGAAAATTTTCAAGATGGGTGGTGCCCATGAAGGGCCATTTTGAATCCAACTTTTGTTTTTTCAATAGGAAGAGGGTCATGTGACACATCAAACTTATTGGGAATTTCACAAGAAAAACAATGGTGTGCTTGGTTGTAATATAACTTTATTCTTTCATGAGTTATTTACAAGTTTCTGACCACTTATAAAATGTGTTCAATGTGCTGCCCATTGTGTTGGATTGTCAATGCAACCCTCTTCTCCCACTCTTCACACACTGATAGCAACACTGCAGGAGAAATGCTAGCACAGGCTTCCAGTATCCGTAGTTTCAGGTGCTGTACATGTCGTATCTTCACAGCATAGACAATTGCCTTCAGATGACCCCAAAGACAAAAGTCTAAGGGGGTCAGATCGGGAGACCTTGGGGGCCATTCAACTGGCCCACGACGACCAATCCACTTTCCAGGAAACTGTTCATCTAGGAATGCTCGGACCTGACACCCATAATGTGGTGGTGCACGTTACGTTAAAACCAAGCACACCATTGTTTTTCTTGTGAAATTCCCAATAAGTTTGATGTGTCACATGACCCTCTTCCTATTGAAAAAACAAAAGTTGGATTCAAAATGGCCGCCATGGGCACCACCCATCTTGAAAAGTTTCCCCCCTCACATATACTAATGTGCCACAAACAGGAAGTTAATATCACCAACCATTCCCATTTTATTAAGGTGTATCCATATAAATGGCCCACCCTGTAGAATGGAGGCATTGCCATATTGAAGCGGAGAGTGTATGCGGGCTTCTGAAAGGATCCTGTCCCTATCTTGGTAGTTGACAAAGTGGACCAAAAAGGGTCTAGGATTAGTTTTGGGAATAACTCTACCCATAGGCACTCTTTGGGCTCTTTCAATCACATATGTGGGGCGAACTTCCATGAGGCTGTAAGGGATGCCATATACAGGCATCCGAGTCCACCCCCACCTCCTCTCTCCATCTTCTCCAGTGTGGCGCGGAGTGACTGAAGACAGGGACAGAGTCTCTCTAGTCGCGGCCGCCGCTGCAGCAGTGCTGTCTGATAATAAATAATACTACTAATATTTTCGGGGGGGGGGGGCAATTGCCCCGTTGCCCCCCCCTTGGATCCGCCGCTGTTTTCTTATAACACACAAGATGGCGCTGTGCATTTGGCATTTTTTATGAAGGGTGGGTTGAAATTTTCCTTAGTTGAATGCACTAAGCCAGTGGTTCTCAACTCCTGTCCTCGGGACCTACTAACAGGCCAGGTTTGCAGGCCAACTGAAATGCATCACAGGTGATATCATTTGCTGCTCAATGATTGCAATATTCTAGTCTGCATCTTCCCAAGGTAATACTTAAAACCTGGCCTGTTAGTGGGTCCCAAGGACAGGTGTTGAGAACCACTGCACCAAGCAATGTTCCATCTTGTTAATCACAAGGTGAGTTGAATCCACATTGAGGGTAGTTTTCTACCTATGGTAACGCTTCCTCGCATCCTAATGAAACTATAAGGACGCAGTGTGGTTGTACCCCTGATGATGTCATTTCTGACGAAATGATTGGCGGGACAGCTATACCCACACGCTACTGCACATGAGCGACTGTCGCTTGGAGTTTTTGATTGTTAGCTCAGAGCTGAATTTTTACTTTTACTTTTACTTTTATGTGAGTGCACTCAATTTTAATAATATAGAATTGGAGACAGTATCACACTATGTGGAGTCTTTCTGTCTCCTATATACCCTGGCTTTGAGAATTTAGCATATACCACATGCTGCAGACCCCAGGTGTATACCAACTGTGGACACAGGAAACGGGCGCAGGAAAGCAGTATCCGGACCCTCTTCAGTGGATCAGAGATCCAGACACGTCCTGTTTGATCTCCCTGAAAAAGGGAGATCACTGGCTTTCTGGTAAGCCTCCATTTGATTTATAGTGATGGGTGTCACTTCAAGGGATCCATGATCATCAGTTTCATTAATAAATTCTTAATTTGGAATCCAGTGTTTATGAACATTTGCACTTGAGAACTTTATTATTCATCACATTGCCTATAAGGCTTTGGACTTTTTTTCAAACCAGTATTTGCATGATTGCACTTTATTGTTGCTTATTGTTAGCTTTGAATTTACGCTTATTTTTGTATGTAATATGCACATATTTCACTTTTAGTTGTACAGCGCTGCACTTTATTTTATATGATTGTCTTGCCTGGTGTCCAGGTGTAGTGCACAGCTGCTTTCAGTTTAGACTTAGTTCCTAGAGCAGATTATTTTTCTTATTTAACCCACCCCCCCATGTTGAGGGCATGTGGACTGGTATGGTCCAGGAGAGGGGGTGCTCGCTTGTCCCCTCCCTTTCCTGCCCTGCTCGGCTGCATGCTCGGATTAGGGTCGGGTATGGATTTTGGGGGGCCCCGTGCCATTTTTTAAAAATGTTGGCGTGGGGGGGGGGGGGTCCCCTCCGAATCCATACCAGGGGGGGTCCCCTCCGAATCCATACCAGACCCAAAGGTTTGGTATAGATTTTGAGGGGACCCTACGTTTATTTTTTTTTCAATTTTGCCGTGGGGTTCCCCTTACAATCCAGACCCGAAGGGCCTGGTATGGACTGGGGGGGGGGGGGACCCACACCGTTTTTTGTCTGGGTATTTTAATAGCTGGATTTTTGGAATTCCACAACATAATGTTATTGAATACTTACATAACATTGCATACATTTGAAGAGTTAAAATTATGGAATCAACCAAACTGATGTGCATTGAATAATTATGCCTGCTGACTAAAATGCAAGTTTTCAGGAGGTGATACTCTCGGTGGGATTTTAACCCATGCCGTCAACCTTTGAAGGTAGCAGGACATACCACTACATTACAGAGCTGAGCACAATCATACATAGAAAATACAATTACTGTTTGATTAAATGTTTGATTCTTTTCATTCTATACAATAATGTTTTGCATTTGTGGCCTTAATATTATGGTAACAACCATGCTCATGTGGCAGCTGACAGCTGAATGTAAAAAAACCAAAAATTTGCCGGGAAAAGAAAATGAAAAAAAAAGCATGCCCCCCCCCCCCGCAGGTCCATACCAGACCCTTATCTGAGCATACAGCCTGGAGGTTAGGAAAGGGAGGGGATGAGCGAGCACCCCCTCCTGAACCATACCAGGCCACATGCCCTCAACATGGTGGGTGCTTTGGGGCAGGAGGGGCTCTGCGCACCCCACCCCAAAGAACCTTGCCATGTTGATGGGGACAAGGGCCTCTTCACGACAACCCTGGGTTGTGGTTGTTGGGGTCTGTGGGTGGGGGCTTATCAAAATCTGGAAGCCCCCCTTTAACAAGGGGGCCCCCACACCCCCATGTGAATGGGTATTGGGTACATCATACCCCTACCTATTCACCAAAAAAAAGCTGTGAAATGTCAAAAATAACAATAGCCAATTTTTGACAAGTCCTTTATTGTAAAATAGCTCTGAGCCATCTTCTTCCCGATGTCTCTCCGACCGCCATCTTCTCCACTGCTCTGTTCTTTCTCGCTGCCATCTTCCCTGGTGCTGTCTCTTCTGCCGCCATCTTCTGTCGTCGCCGCCTTCTCCCTCCGCTGTGCTCTTCCAGGCCGCCGTCTTCCTCTGTTGTGTTGTCACCCGCTGTCTGGCATCTCTTACATAGCCATGGGGCGTGGCCATCCGATGATGTCACCTGGAGAGCCCCCCCTCCTTTTTTTTTATAGAGGCTAACTGGCAGTGCGGAAAACACATCCGAGGGAGAAGGCAGCAGGGAGAGACAACAGCAGGAGAAGGCGGCGACAGAAGATGGTGGCAGGAGATACTGCACCAGGGGAAGATGAACAGAGCAACGGAGAAGATGGCGGCGAGGAAGAACATAGCAGCAGAGAAGATGGCAGCAGGAGAGAACACACCGGGAAGGTGGAGGCTCAGAGCTACCTTACAATAAACTGGCTATTGTTTTTTAAAAAATGTAACTGCTTTTTTAGTGAATGGGTAAGGGTACGATGTACCCGATACCCATTCACATAGGGGGTGGCAGGATCTGGGGGCCCCCTTATTAAAGGGGGCTTCCTGATTCTGATAAGCCCGCACCCGCAGACCCTGACAACCACAGGCCAGGGTTGTTGGGAAGAGGCCCTTGTCTTCGTCGACATGGGGACAAGGTCCTTTGGGGGAGGGGGGCACATGCCCCCCCTCCCCCAAAGCACCCACCCCCCATGTTGAGGGCACGTGGCCTGGTATGGTTCAGGAGGGGAGCTCACTCATGCACCCCCATCCTGACCTCCAGGCTGCATGCTCAGATAAGGGTCTGGTGTGGATTTTGGGGGGACCCACGCCACATTTTTTTGATAATTTTGGTGTGGAGTTCCCCTTAAAATGTATGCCAGTTCCAAAGGGCCTGGTATGGATTTTTTTTTGGGGGGGGGGGCCCACACCTATTTTTTTAACAATAGTTTTTGGGTTATTTTTTTTTCATTATATGGGGCTTAGAGAAAATTCACATTTAGTTGACATATTTCATGGCCCACACCTATTTTTTTAACAATAGTTTTTGGGTTATTTTTTTTTTCATTATATGGGGCTTAGAGAAAATTCACATTTAGTTGACATATTTCATGGCTTACCTAGTCCACAAAATCAGTAGAGCCCTGAAATTCAGCTTTGGAGCAGCATGTTTTTTGGGGGATGGGC
>BLSH010541800.1:7247-19516 GCA_018402905.1 Glandirana rugosa
GAAGGGCATAGTACAGGGGGGGGTCAGGAGGGCACAGTACAGGGGAAAGCAGAAGGGCATAGTACAGGGGGGGTCAGGAGGGCACAGTACAGGGGAAAGCAGAAGGGCATAGTACAGGGGGGGGTCAGGAGGGCACAGTACAGGGGAAAGCAGAAAGGCAGAGTACAAGGGGGTTCGGGAGGGCACAATGCTGGGATCAGGAGGGCACAGAACAGGCTCTGGGATGCTTCCCGGGACATGAATGTCACAGAAAATCCATGACAGTTGGCAAGTATGATGCAATGCAAGATTATCATGGGGCCCCCATGCACCTGGGCACCTGGGCAGTGGCCCGCCCTGAGTATCTTCACTGCAGGGCAATGCTGGATCAGGTTTAAAGTGTAACTCCGCCTTGGCATGGATTTTGATGAAATAATAGTCTATACCTCTTTTTATGTCTTTCTTTTTTTCCCTGTTTGCCTGTCACTCGCTGCCATTTGGAATTTGCAATTAAAGGCGTGCAATCCGCCCATCCCCCCTTTTCCTCTCTCTAATAAAGCACGGTTTGTCTCTTAACAGTCACTCAACATGTGCCCACTTGCCGGTCACTAGGGCACTCCAGTTGGACATCTCAAAGTTATGAGATAACCATCAGCCAACTACAATTGGATTAGGAGGAATGATGTCTACTGGACATACCGATCGTCTGCAATGGACATTTCTAGACGGCCGCCATTGTACGGCTAACATTCTGCCGGTCCCGGGGGGTCTCATTCTTCACATAAACATGGACTTCTGCCACCTGATTGCTCTACAGAAGGACTGTGCAGTGCAGAAACCTGCGCCATGCCATGTGGGAATGGGCTGGGATTATTCCACCGGCTTCTAGATCCTTCCAGCAAAGCCATTTTATTGTAGGAGAGCTAATCCTCCTATAAAGGAAGAGTGAATGCTGGAATATTGGGTGGCTGTGGTCAGGTAGGGAAGGTGGGGGGGGCGTCTCTCTCCCCCTCGCTCGGCGGACAGAAGAGGTGGGACAGAGCTGCCAGTGATTGTTCTCCAGCAGGATGGATGGAGCCAGGCGAGATGAGAACTTCTTGTGATAATGCCCCCCGTTCTTTGTCGTGTAAATGTGTTGTGCCCCGGGGTCTCCCGAACACCCCCCACCCCCACCTCCTAGCAAGAGAGCCGCCATTAGGAGGGCCAATGCTAAATACAATCATAATAATAATCACAACCCCAACATTCTAAGAAGAGGAACACCGAGGAGGACGGACTGAGGCTTCATAAATGGAGAAAAAGACAAAAAACACCAAAGAAACCTCTGTAGTGCGATTTGTGCCATCTAATGCAATGCAACCTGTAGCTCCCCCTCCTCCAATGGGGATTTATTATTATTATACAGGGTTTATATATTATTATTTATTATACAGGATTTATATATTATTATTATTATTATTATTATACAGGATTTATATATTATTATTATTATACAGGATTTATATATTATTATTATTATTATTATAATACAGGATTTATATATTATTATTATTATTATTATTATAATACAGGATTTATATATTATTATTATTATACAGGATTTATATATTATTATTATACAGGATTTATATATTATTATTATTATTATTATTATTATACAGGATTTATATATTATTATTATACAGGGTTTATATATTATTATTATTATTATACAGGATTTATATATTATTATTATACAGGGTTTATATATTATTATTATTATTATTATTATTATTATACAGGATTTATATATTATTATTATTATACAGGATTTATATATTATTAATATTATACAGAATTTATATATTATTAATATACAGAATTTATATATTATTATTATTATTATACAGGATTTATATATTATTATTATACAGAATTTATATATTATTATTATTATTATTATTATTATACAGGATTTCTATATTATTATTATACAGGATTTATATATTATTACTATTGTTTTTATACAGGGTTTATATATTATTATTATTATACAGGATTTATATATTATAATTATACAGGATTTATATATTATTATTATTATTATACAGAATTTATATATTATTATTATTATGCAGGATTTATATATTATTATTATTATACAGAATTTATATATTACTATAATTATTATACAGGATTTATACATTATTATTATTATTATTATTATACAGGATTTATATATTATTATTATTATTATACAGGATTTATATATTATTATTATACAGAATTTATATATTATTATTATTATTATTATTATTATTATTATTATACAGGATTTATATATTATTATTATACAGGGTTAATATATTATTATTATTAGTATTATAATACAGGATTTATATTATTATACAGGATTTATATATTATTATTATTATACAGAATTTATATATTATTACTATTGTTATAATACAGGATTTATATATTATTATTATACAGGTTTTATATATTATTATTATTATACAGGATTTATATATTATTATTATACAGGTTTTATAGTTTATTATTATTATTATTATAATACAGGATTTACATTATTATTATTATACAGGATTTATATATTATTATTATTATACAGAATTTATATATTATTATTATTATTATACAGGATTTATATATTATTATTATTATTATTATAATACAGGATTTATATTATTATACAGGATTTATATATTATTATTATACAGAATTTATATATTATTACTATTGTTATTATACAGGATTTATATATTATTATTATTATACAGGTTTTATATATTATTATTATTATTATAATAAAGGATTTACATTATTATTATTATTATACAGGATTTATATATTATTATTATTATTATTATTATTATTATACAGGATTTATATATTATTATAATACAGGGTTTATATATTATTATTATTATTATTATTATACAGGATTTATATATTATTTTTATTATTATTATTATTATACAGGATTTATATTATTATTTTTATTATTATTATTATTATACAGGATTTATATATTATTATTATACAGGGTTTATATATTATTATTATTATTATTATTATTATAATACAGGATTTACATTATTATTATTATACAGAATTTATATATTATTATTATACAAGATTTATATATTATTATTATCATTATTTTTATAATACAGGATTTATATATTATTATTATAATACAAGATTTGTGCAGCGCATTACAACATGAGGGCACACAGTACAAATACAATACAATTCAATAAAGGAGTAGTCAGGGGGCCCTGCTCGTTAGAGCTTACAATCCATTATTATTATTCTTATTATTATCTTATTTTCATTTTTTCTTTAAACAAACACGTCACTGTTATTAGTGACCGCATTTAGAAAACACAATAATATGGAGGGGCTACAAGGTAAGCTAGAAGACTGTTGTATGAGAGAGGTATTCTATTGGTATTAGTGGGTTTTTAATATTTTTTTTTAATAATAAAAGCAGTAATAATACTTTTTACTATTATTACTGCTTTTATTATTACTACTTCTACTATTATTATAATTATTTTTGCTTTTTATTATTAATAGTACAACTATCATTATTATTACTATCTAAAAATCCATCAAGGTAACCTAAAGAGCTGCTATATGAGGGAGAGACGCTATTGTTATTGTTGTTTTATTTTTTTTTTTCTACCATTATTATTACTATTTCTATTTATTATTTTTGCTATTATTTTTTATCATTTTTTTATTACTGCTACTGTTCTCATTACTACTATGACTTCTACTCATATTATTATTATTATTATTATTGTTAGCATTATTATTTCTATTTATTAATCCCTCGAAGGTAACCTTCAAGCACTGCTCTATAAGGAAGATATACTATTTGTATTATGTTTTTTTTTTTACTACCATTATTACTACTCGTATGTATTGTTATTATTATTTGTTTTAATTATTATTATTGTTATTCCTACAGTTATTATTTCTATTTATTATTTTCCCAAGGTAACAGAAATTACTCCTTTATGAGAGAGATATACTATTATTTTATTTTATTAGTACTACCATTATCATTACTACTTCTATTTATTATTTTGCAATTCTTGTAGTAGTAGTACAGCTTCGTCATTATTATTTTTATTATTATCATAGTGGTAGTACAGTATTATTTTTTTTTAAAGGGTAACTACAGTATTATTATTATTATCATAGTAGTAGTACAGTATTATTATTATTATTATTATAGTAGTTGTAGTACAACTTTATTATTATTTCAATAGATATTATTATTGTAGTAGTAGAGCTTTTCTTAAATTGTTATTATTGTTAATATTATTACTACCACTTTTTATAATTCTTATTTTTTTTTTTATTAAACTATCTAAATTTCGCTGTCATAAATGTTTTTACATTTTACGTGTGCCAAAATCTACACCGGCTCATATTGTAGTGTGTATGTCCCCAGTAGTAGCTCTGAAGGGTCAATGCATATAATACTAGGAGGAGCATTTCCAGTCCCAAGACCTTGGTTACACAGTCACGGTAGAGCTTCTTGGTTACACAGTCACGGTAGCGCTTCTTGGTTACACAGTCACGATAGAGTTGCTTGGTTACACAGTCATGGTAGAGCTTCTTGGTTACACAGTCATGGTAGAGCTTCTTGGTTACACAGTCATGGTAGAGCTTCTTGGTTACACAGTCATGGTAGAGCTTCTTGGTTACACAGTCACGGTAGAGCTTCTTGGTTACACAGTCATGGTAGAGCTTCTTGGTTACACAGTCACGGTAGAGCTTCTTGGTTACACAGTCACGGTAGAGCTTCTTGGTTACACAGTCATGGTAGAGCTTCTTGGTTACACAGTCACGGTAGAGCTTCTTGGTCACACAGTCACGGTAGAGCTTCTTGGTTACACAATCACGGTAGAGCTTCTTGGTTACACAGTCACGGTAGAGCATCTTGGTTACACAGTCACGGTAGAGCTTCTTGGTTACACAGTCATGGTAGAGCTTCTTGGTTACACAGGCATGGTAGAGCTTCTTGGTTACACAGTCATGGTAGAGCTGCTTGGTTACGCAGTCATGGTAGAGCTGCTTGGTTACACAGTCATGGTAGAGCTTCTTGGTTACACAGTCATGGTAGAGCTTCTTGGTTACACAGTCATGGTAGAGCTGGTTGGTTACGCAGTCATGGTAGAGCTTCTTGGTTACACAGTCACGGTAGAGCTTCTTGGTTACACAGTCACGGTAGAGCTTCATGGTTACACAGTCACGGTAGAGCTCTTGGTTACACAGTCATGGTAGAGCTTCTTGGTTACACAGTCACGGTAGAGCTTCTTGGTTACACAGTCATGGTAGAGCTTCTTGGTTACACAGTCATGGTAAAGCTTCTTGGTTACACAGTCACGGTAGAGCTTCTTGGTCACACAGTCATGGTAGAGCTTCTTGGTTACACAGTCACGGTAGAGCTTCTTGGTTACACAGTCACGGTAGAGTTTCTTGGTTACACTGTCATGGTAGAGCTTCATGGTTACACTGTCATGGTAGAGCTTCTTGGTTACACAGTCACGGTAGAGCTTCTTGGTTACACAGTCATGGTAGAGCTCATGGTTACACAGTCACGGTAGAGCTTCTTGGTTACACAGTCATGGTAGAGCTTTTTGGTTACACAGTCATGGTAGAATTTCTTGGTTACACAGTCATGGTAGAGCTTCTAGGTTACACAGTCATGGTAGAGCTTCATGGTTACACTGTCATGGTAGAGCTTCTTGGTTACACAGTCATGGTAGAGCTTCTTGCTTACACAGTCACGGTAGAGCTTCTTGGTCACACAGTCATGGTAGAGCTTCTTGGTTACACAGTCACGGTAGAGTTGCTTGGTTACACAGTCATGGTAGAGCTTCTTGGTTACACAGTCATGGTAGAGCTTCTTGGTTACACAGTCACGGTAGAGCTTCTTGGTCACACAGTCATGGTAGAGCTTCTTGGTTACACAGTCACGGTAGAGCTTCTTGGTTACACAGTCATGGTAGAGCTTCTTGGTTACACAGTCACGGTAGAGTTGCTTGGTTACGCACTCATGGTAGAGCTTCTTGGTTACACAGTCACGGTAGAGCTTCTTGGTTACACAGTCATGGTAGAGCTCATGGTTACACAGTCACGGTAGAGCTTCTTGGTTACACAGTCATGGTAGAGCTTTTTGGTTACACAGTCATGGTAGAGTTTCTTGGTTACACAGTCATGGTAGAGCTTCTTGGTTACACAGTCATGGTAGAGCTTCATGGTTACACTGTCATGGTAGAGCTTCTTGGTTACACAGTCATGGTAGAGTTTCTTGGTTACACAGTCATGGTAGAGTTTCTTGGTTACACTGTCATGGTAGAGCTTCATGGTTACACTCTCATGGTAGAGCTTCTTGGTTACACAGTCACGGTAGAGCTTCTTGGTTACACAGTCATGGTAGAGCTCATGGTTACACAGTCACGGTAGAGCTTCTTGGTTACACAGTCATGGTAGAGCTTTTTGGTTACACAGTCATGGTAGAGTTTCTTGGTTACACAGTCATGGTAGAGCTTCATGGTTACACTGTCATGGTAGAGCTTCATGGTTACACTGTCATGGTAGAGCTTCTTGGTTACACAGTCATGGTAGAGCTTCTTGGTTACACAGTCATGGTAGAGCTTCATGGTTACACAGTCATGGTAGAGTTTCTTGGTTACACAGTCATGGTAGAGTTTCTTGGTTACACTGTCATGGTAGAGTTTCTTGGTTACACTGTCATGGTAGAGCTTCTTGGTTACACAGTCATGTTAGAGCTTCGGAGATGAGCACCAATGGTTCTGGCTTTCTTCCCAACCAGGAACAATGGAGTTGGGTGCTCCCAGACTGGGCTTCCTCCAACACTCCCGATACATGCTGGTAGTAGATGGTTTGTCTTCCACCCAACAGTATGATGGTGGGCGGCAGTGAGATTAGAGTGTAAGCTTTTCGGTGGCTTCTCTGGGCCCTGAAGACATTGGACATTTTAGGGGCCTCTAACTTCTCATGAACTTGATTTTGCATTTAACATTTTTTGACTGATGAAATTCCACCGTAATTAATTGCATATAAAAAGATAATAGAAGAGCCAATTGGCTAAAGAATTTTATTTTCCATTTCCAGGAGGACAAGAGAAACCGGGACGGTCTCTGTCAGATAGACCTCTATATCCCAGGTCGGTGAATAGCTTCCATGATGTCCAACATCCTGAGTAATTCCACCAGTTACAGAGTCTCTTTTTCCTGATCATAGTGATGGAATGGAGGGAGGTGACCACTCTGCCCACACACTGGGCCTGGCTCAGACATTTCTCATCATCAGAGTTGTCTCTTGGGAAGGATCTCTCACTCTATGTCAGCTATTTACATAGAGAGACAATGCTGAGCTTCCTCTGTGACCCAAAACCTCATAAACCACCATAGAGAGAGAGAGAGACATCCTCCTCCTCCTCCTCCTCCCAGCAGTCCTAGCACAGCATTTCCTCCTCGTCACACCACACACGTCACACGCCTGAACTTTTTTGGGGGCCCCAATAACCATAATATGTCACACATCTGACTATACATTATAATGGGGACAGAAACCATAATAAACATACTAGGAGGAGAGGAACTATAGAATTATAATGGTGTTAATAATAGCAACTAAAAGAGTAATAATAATAAAAGTAGTGACTGAAAATGAATACAGCGGGGTGAAGTAACAGTGGCCTCACCGGTGATAAAAAATCTACTACTAGCGGCCACCGGAGGGGAGAGAGAAGAATTCTACTCACAGATGTAGAAAAATACGACTATTGTAGAAAAAGTAGAAACCGTTTTGGTAAATTTATCTAATAATAATAGTTAGTTTTTTATTATTATATAGAATTTATATTATTATTATTATACAGGATTTATATATTATTATTATTATTATTATACAGGATTTATATATTATTATTATTTTATACAGGATTGACATATTATTATTATTATACAGGATTGACATATTATTATTATTATGCAGAATTTATATATTATTATTATTATACCGGATTTATATATTATTATTATACCGGATTTATATATTATTATTTATTATACAGGATTTATATAATATTATTATTTATTATTATTATACAGGATTTATATATTATTATTATTTATTATACAGGATTTATATAATATTATTATTTATTATTATACAGGATTTATATATTATTATTATTATTTATTATACAGGATTTATATAATATTATTATTTATTATTATTATTATTATACAGGATTTATATATTATTATTATTTATTATACAGGATTTATATATTCTTATTTATTATTATTATTTATTATACAGGATTTATATATTATTATTATTTATTGTTATTATTATTATTATTATACAGGATTTATATATTATTATTATTTATTATACAGGATTTATATAATATTATTATTTATTATTATACAGCATTTATATATTATTATTATTATTATTTATTATACAGGATTTATATAATATTATTATTTATTATTATTATTATTATACAGGATTTATATATTATTATTATTTATTATACAGGATTTATATATTCTTATTTATAATTATTATTTATTATACAGGATTTATATATTATTATTATTTATTGTTATTATTATTATTATTATACAGGATTTATATATTATTATTATTTATTATACAGGATTTATATAATATTATTATTTATTATTATACAGCATTTATATATTATTATTATTATTATTTATTATACAGGATTTATATAATATTATTATTTATTATTATTATTATTATACAGGATTTATATATTATTATTATTTATTATACAGGATTTATATATTCTTATTTATAATTATTATTTATTATACAGGATTTATATATTATTATTATTTATTGTTATTATTATTATTATTATACAGGATTTATATATTATTATTATTTATTATACAGGATTTATATAATATTATTATTTATTATTATACAGCATTTATATATTATTATTATTATTATTTATTATACAGGATTTATATAATATTATTATTTATTATTATTATTATTTATTATACAGGATTTATATATTATTATTATTTATTGTTATTATTATTATTATTATACAGGATTTATATATTATTATTATTTATTATACAGGATTTATATATTATTATTTATTGTTAATATTATTATTATTATTATTATTATTATTATACAGGATTTATATATTATTATTATTTATTGTTATTATTATTATACAGGATTTATATATTATTATTATTATTTATTATACAGGATTTATATATTATTATTTCTTTTACAGGATTTATATAGCACCAACAGTTTACACATAAGGGGAGACAATACAGCTACAATACAATTCAATACAAGGGGGCTAGGAGGGCGTATAATAGCTGGAGTCATATATTATATTATAAAAGTTAAAACCCAACTTTGGGCTTGGCAGGCGGCACTCCATACAGTGTGCCCCCTCCCCCCATTAGATTGTAAGCTCTCATGAACAGGGCCCTCCTAATCCTCTTGTAGTGAATGGTATTGTAACTGTACCGTCTCCTTATATTGTGTAAAGCACGGTGCAAATTGTTGGTGGTCTACCAATCCTGAATAATAATAAAAAAATTAAAGAATAATAATAATAATAAGAAGAATAAGAATAATAAAATAAAATAATGATAATAAATATATGTAAAAATAATGATAATAATAATAATGGGAGCGTCGCTAAAATCAGGTGTCTTCAATCTGATCTGACAATGATTGGCAATCTGGTATGACAAAGATTTTAATCCTAATATCCAACATAACTGTAAGGAAGTAATAATAATGTTGTAAGAATGATAGTAGAGTGCTAGTAATTATGAACAAAAATAAAAATAGTAATGAATCTAAATATTACTTAAACATATAACAAAGCATTAAAATATCAACTTCAGAAAACAATATTCTACTAAGAGTTGGAATGATAATATAGCAATAATAATAATAATAATAGTATAATAATAATATAATACAAATAATAATAATAATAATACAAATAATAATAATATAATACCAATAATAATAATATAATACAAATAATAATAATAATAATATAATAATACAAATAATAATAATATAATAATAATAATAACCATTATAGAAACAGTACTGCCAATCTGATATAAGAATATTAGTATAGTGTCAGTAATTATAAAAAACAAAATAAAAACAAATAAAAATAGCATTGAGTCCATATAATTAAAGCATTAAAATATCAAATTTAGAAGACAAAATTCTAATAAGAGTTGGTGTGATAATGATAATAATAGCAATAATAAATAATAATAATATAAATATAATAATAACCATTATAGCAACAGTGCTGCTAATCTGTATGTAAGAATGATAGTATAATAGTGCTAATAAATGGGGGGAAAAAAAGGAACCATAGTAGTGAATCTAAACATAACAAATGCATAATTTAAGCATTAAAATATTAACTTTAAAAGACAAAATTATACTAAAAATGGAAGTTATAGTTATGTTACTTGTATTATTATTATTATTATTATTATTATTATTATTATTATTATTATATTAATATTTATACTATAAATATAAATATAATATTAATAATTAATATAATAATAATAATAATAATAATAATAATAGAAATAATAGTAATGCATGAAATCCCATTAGTAGCAGCCATATTAATTCTAGTAGCAGTACTGCTGATGAGAAAGTAGTGATAATGATGGAGGGAGTAGTTTGTCTCCAATAACAATGGATTGTCTTTATATTTGCACAAGGCCTGTGCTGCCCTCTGGTGGGGCAGTGCTGATATGACAAAGCCCTGCTAATTGGTGCCCCCCACAGTGAGTGATTGGTAAATAATGATGAGTTTTATTGATCGGTGAGGGTTTGTGTTGCACTCACAGCTCTATATTCCATCTGAGGATGATGTTAGACTGCGGGGAGGGAAGCTGAGAACATACGAAGGCCATGCAAACAATGGGAGAGTAGAAACCTTGGACCCCAGTGCTGCAAGGCATGGGGCAGGTTGATCTATGGCGGCAGCATAGAACGCATGCATAGGTGTGCGCTGCCCATCGCATTAGGGTGGCACCACAAAGCGCAAACCAACATGAGCGTGGGTATATATGTCAGAAGGGCAGAGATCGGTGTCAGTCGTTTATTTTTAATTTATTACATTTTTTTTTGACAATTTTGTTTTTTTATTATTTTTTACAATTTTATATTTTATTTTTTTACAATTTTATTTAGGAGCCCTGCTGGGGGGGCTTTGGTGAAATATCAGGGGTCTAAACAGACTCCTGATGTCTCACTTTCGAGATTCCCCCGTCCCTTTCTCTGCAGCCAGGCAGCAGGGGGAATCTGCACATCACAGGGTGATTAGGGTGTGCCCAGGCACACCTGCCACCCTATGTGCGCACGCCTATGAACGCATGTAATGATTGTGATAACGCATGTGATAATTGTGAAAAGGAAAAGTAAAGCTTTGAGCACAGGTTGCCCATGCAGAGGTTTTTTTTGCAACAGCAAAACAAATAATGAAAAAATGCTAAGCCCTCTGGCTCTCCGCTAGTCTCTGGCCTTCTCCTGGCTCACTCAGCCTTTTATTCACAGCCAGGGCCATCTAGGACCCTGGGCAAACATTTTCTTGGGCCATCTCCCGATTCCACTTATCAATTATTTGCGGGCAGTGCGGGCTGCTTTGGGCCCCACAACAGTGACTGGGCCCTGGGCAGCTGCCCCTTTTGCCCTGCGTTTAACAGTAGCCCTGTTCGCAGCATTGTAGCGTGAGCAGGACACAGCTGCATCCAAAATGCAGATGATCGCACGAGTGTGAATTAGCACCCGCAGACCACGCCCAGCCCCCCTGGACTTGCTAGTTGCTCCCGCTCTCTCCCAGCCCCTCTGGACTCGCTAGTTGCTCCCGCTCTCTCCCAGCCCCCCTGGACTCGCTAGTTGTCCCCGCTCCCTCCCAGCTCCCCTGGACTCGCTAGTTGTCCCCGCTCTCTCCCAGCCCCCCTGGACTCGCTAGTTGTCCCCGCTCCCTCCCAGCTCACCTGGACTCGCTAGTTATCCCCGCTCTCTCCCAGTCCCCCTGGACTCGCTAGTTGTCCCCGCTCTCTCCCAGCTCCCCTGGACTCGCTAGTTGTCCCCGCTCTCTCCCAGCCGTTGATCGCTCAGGTCCCCCCGACCCTCTCTCGCCCTCGTTGATCGCTCAGGTC
>BLSH010541809.1:23479-35439 GCA_018402905.1 Glandirana rugosa
GGGGGGGGGGGGGGGGGTGCACTCAGCGCGACTTGACTGTAATTGAAGTCAATGTAGGTCATTTGAAGTCTCCCCAGGAAGTTGGAGCAACTTCTTGAGTCTCCTGTCTGGACAGACTGCCAACTGTGAGCAGAGAGCCAAGTCTCACCGTTGAGAAGCAGGTTTGAAAAGATCAAAGGGTTGAACTCCCATGTATAGAAGAATTCAGTTTAACCACTTCCCGCCCGGCCTATTAACAAATGACAGCGGGGCGGGTGGTTTATTATCCTGATCGGACGTCTATTGACGTCCTCGGGATAATCCGCGTTTGCGCGCCCCCGGGGACGCGCATCGTGGTGATCGGTGGTGCCGAGGTAAAAGGCTTCCGTGGACGCCTTTTACCATGTGATCAGCCGTGACCAATCACGGCTGACCACAGTGTAAATAGGAAGAGCCGTTTATCGGCTTTTCCTCTGCTCAGGTCTGCAGACCTGAGTTGCAGAGAGACGATCGGCTGCTCGCCTGACGGGGGGGGGGGGGGCTGCGCTGAACGTTTATCAATGCAGCCCCCTTCAGGATCGCCCCACTGGACCACCGGGGAGCCTGCCCAGGACCACCAGGGAGCCCCCCCCCAGACACCGCGAGGAGGCCGCCCAGGGCCACCAGGGAGGGAACATGGAGGCAGCCCTAGACCACCAGGTAAGGGCAATATAGTGCATGGTAGGGATGGCACTGTGCCCATATATGTTGTCTGCCAGTGCCATCCCTAAGAGTGCTGTATGCACCTGTGCCACCTATCAGTGCCCACCTGTGCCACCTATCAGTGCCCAGCAGTGCCACCTATAGCGCAAAAAATAAAAACTGCAGGGGTGATCATATACCACCAAAAGAAAGCTCTATTTGTGGGAACAAAATGATAAAAAAGTTTGTTTGGTACAATGTCGCACGACCGCGCAATTATCATTCAAATCGCAACAGCACTGAAAGCTGAAAATTGGTCTGGGAGGGAAGTGTTCTAAGTGCCCGGTATTGAAGTGGTTAAAGACTAAATCTTTTCTGACATTTGTTGCTCACAAATAAAATGCAGTATTTTTCTGCTAGAAAATGACGCAGAACCCCCAAACATTTTATTTATATATATATATATATATATATATATATATAATATTTTTAGCAGAGACCCAATAAGATGGCGATTGTTGCAATATTTTATTTAAAATTCCAAATGCATTTTTTTTTTTTTTTTTTTGGAAAAATGACACTTTCCCAAAAAGCCCAATTTTTTTGTATGTTGGATGTTACGCTGCGAGAATCGTGATCTTTATTCTAAGCAAAAAAATTGTGATTCACATTTTGGCCAGAATCATGCAGCTATATATATATATATATTCTCTCACAAAAGTGAGTACACCCCTCATATTTTTGTAAATATTTTATTATATCTTTTCATGTGACAACACTGAAGAAATTACACTTTGCTACAATGTAAAGTAGTGACTGCACAGCTTGTATAGCAGTGTAAATTTGCTGTCCCCTCAAAATAACTCAACACACAGCCATTAATGTCTAAATCGCTGGCAACAAAAGTGAGTACACACCCCTAAGTGAAAATGTCCAAACTGGGCCCAAAGTGTCAATATTTTGTGTGGCCGCCATTATTTTCCAGCACTGCCCTAACCCTCTTGGGCATGGAGTTCACCAGAGCTTCACAGGTTATCACTGGAGTCCTCTTCCACTCCTCCATGATGACATCACAGAGCTGGTGTATGTTAGAGACCTTGCGTTTTGAGTATACCCCACAGATGCTTAATAGGGTTTAGGTCTGGAGACCTGCTTGGCCAGTCCATTACCTTTACCCTCGGCTTCTTTAGCAAGGAAGTGGTCCTCTTGGAGGTGTGTTTAAGGTCGTTATCATGTTAGAATACTGCCCTGCAATCCAGTCTCCAAAGGGAGGGGATCATGCTCTGCTTCAGTATGTCACAGTACATGTTGGTATTCATGATTCCCTTAATCAACTGTAGCTCCTCCGTGCCGGCAGCACTCGTGCAGCCCCAGACCATGACACTCCCACCACCATGCTTGACTGTAGGCAAAACACACTTGTCTTTGTACTCCTCACCTGGTTGCCGCCACACACGCTTGACACGATCTGAACCAAATGAGTTTATCTTGGTTTCATCAGACCACAGGACATGGTTTCAGTAATCCATGCCCTTAGTCTGCTTGTCTTCAGCAAACTGTTTGCGGGCTTTCTTGTGCATCATCCTTAGAAGAGGCATCCTTCTGGGACGAAGGCAATGCAGATCAATTTGATGCAGTGTGCAGCGTATGGTCTGAGCACTGACAGGCTGACCCACACACCTTCAACCTCTTCAGCAATTCTGGCAGCAGTCATACGTCTATTTCCCAAAGACAACCTCTGAATATGACGCTGAGCACGTTCACTTAACTTCTTTGGTCGACTATGGCGAGGCCTGTACTGGAGTGGAACCTGCCCTATTAAACCGCTGTATGGTCTTGGCCACCGTGCTGCAGCTCAGTTTCAGGGTCTTGGCAATCTTCTTATAGCCTGGGCGATCTTTATGTAGAGCAACAATTCTTTTTTTCAGATTCTCAGAGAGTTCTTTGCCATGCGGTGCCATATTGAACTTCAAGTGACCAGTATGAGAGAGTGAGAGTGATGACACCAAATTTAACACACCTGCTCCCCATTCACACCTGAGACCTTGTAACACTAATGAGCCACATGACACTGGGGAGGGAAAATGCCTAATTGAACCGAATTTGGACATTTTCACTTAGGGGTGTACTCACTTTTGTTGCCAGTGGTTTAGACAATAATTGTTGTGTGTTTGAGTTATTTTGATGGGACATCAAATTTACACTGTTATACAAGCTGTGCAATACTTTACATTGTAGCAAAGTGTCATTTCTTCAGTGTTGTCACATGAAAAGATATAATAAAATATTTACAAAAATGTGAGGGGTGTACTCACTTTTGTGAGATACTGTGTGTATGTATGTGTGTGTATGTACATATCACCAGTACATACACACTTCCCCCATATATTGCCTCCTTTTAAAATTCTGCAAGTACATAAATATGCAAATATGCTCTTGTAGCTTCGTGGGCTCGGTATCGGCTCATCTATGCCTTGCTCCTCTGAAGCTGCTTCCACTTCTTCTGGGCAGAATAGAAACGGAGGGTATCCCGACCATTCTGGTTGCTCCGGATTAGCCATGCCTTCCTTGGTACACAGATGTGGTACGGATGTTGGTGGACATTCCCTGGGGGCTCCCGCTTCGCGAGGATCTTCTGTCCCAGGGACCCATCCTGCATCCTGCTTTACCCTCTCTGGCTTTAACGGCCTGGCTATTGAATCCCAGGTGTTGAGGGATCGAAGGGTCTCGGACTTGGCGATTCCTACCATGTTGAAGGCTTGTAGGCCACTTCACGTACGATTACCACCGCACCTGGAAGGCTTACATCGCCTGGTGTGAAGCCGGGGGGTGGAACCCTTGTTCCTTCTCGGTGGCTCGGGTTCTGGCCTTCCTGTAGAAGGGCCTCGACCAGAAACTGGCGTTAAGCACTATCAAGGTTCAGGTTTCTGCTCTGGCAATCCTTTTTTTTTCAGCGTCCTTTGTGACGTTGATTCGTACTTTCATGCAGGGGGTTCGGCATGTCGCCCCCCCCCAGGTACGGTCGCTTTTGGCGCCATGGGACCTCAATTTGGTCCTCTCGGTGCTTCAGAAGTCACATTTTGTGAATATCAGGGAAATCTCTCTGCAGTTGCTTTTGCAGGAAGTGGTTTTGCTGATGGCTATCACATCCACCCGGTGGGTGTCTGAGTTGGCGGCTCTGTCTTGTAGGTCTCCTTATCTGGTCCTACATAAGGATAAGGTGGTTTTGTGCCCATCACCTTCTTTTTTTGCCAAGGGTGGTGTCATCTTTCCACATCAATGAGGACATTGTCCTTCTTTCGCTTTGCCCACGCCCGGCTTACCCTAAGGATGTTGCTTTGCACTCCCTGGGTGTTGTTCTGGCCCTGCGGGTGTATCTGGCATCCACAGCCTCCTTTTCAGAGGTCAGACGATCTTTTGTCGTGGTGGATGGCTAACGCATAGGTTTGGCGGCCTCTTTGTCGGCTATCTCACGTTGGATTAGACAGACGGTGTCCCGAGCCTATGCTGTTCGGGGTCTGGAGCCTCTTTCCGGTTACGGCTCACTCTTCCAGAGCGATTAGCACTTCCTGGGCTTTTCGACATCAAGTGTCTGTGTCTAAAGTGTGCAAGGCGGCTACTTGGTCCTCTGTGCACACCGTCTCAAGGTTTTACAAAGTTGATGTTTTTAGCATCAGCTGCGGCCGTGTGAGACATGTGTGGTTCCTCACCAAGGGTTCATTTGGGTGTAGTTCTGTTGTTGCTCTGTTACCCACCCCTCATTTTTGGCACAGCTTTTGGACGTCCCACTTAGTCCTATGAGTTGCTGTGCCTGTCGACGAACGAAAGAGAAAACAGGATTTTTTTGACTTACCGTAAAATCCCTTTCTCTGAGTTCGTCGACAGGCACAGCACCCACCCCTCTGATGTTGCACTGCTTGTTACGAACTGAGCTAGCAGAGCTGGGTGTGGGGTTATCTGCCAGTGGGGACTGCCCCCTGGGAGGGGCTGTGTCTGTTACTGTTCTTTTTTTGCTTTTAGAACTGCCTGTTTTGCCTAGTAAACTCCTGAAGAGGGCAGTATAACCCACTTAGTCCTAAGAGTTGCTGTGCCTGTCGACGAACTCTGAGAAAGGGGTTTTACGATAAGTCAAAAAAATCCAGTTTTTTTTCCCACATTTTCCAAAAACTACTGGAAAAAAATGACATGTTCTAAAGACTCATTATGCCTCATAGATTATACGTTTGGGGAGTTTGCTTTCCAAAATGGGGTCATTTTGTGGGCAATTCCATTGTCCTGGTGCTCCAGGGCCTTCAAAAGTGTAATAGGGGGTTGAGAAATGAGATGTGTAATTTATGCTTGTAGAACGCCTGAAGGTGCTAGTTCAATGTTGGGCCTCTGTATGTGGTCAGGCTATGTAAAAGTCTCACGTGGTATTGCCATACTCAGGAGGCATAGCAGAATGTATTTTGGGGTATCATTTTTGCTATGTACATGCTATGTGTTGGAAATATCTTATAAATGGACAACTTTGTGTAAAAAAAAAAAAATGCATTTTCATTTTTTTTTTTTCCCCCCACATTTTCCAAAAACGACTGGAAAAAAACGTTCAAAAGACTCATTATGCCTCAGATTATTCGTTGGTGTGTTTGCTTTCCAGAATGGGGTCATTTTGTGGGCAATTCCATTGTCCTGGTGCTCCAGGGCCTTCAAAAATGTGATCGGTCGTCATGACATTAGATGTGTAATTTATGTCCCTAGAATATCTGACGGCGCTCCCTGCATGTTGAGCCTCTGTATGTGGCCAGGCTGTGAAAAAGTCTGACATGTGATATCGCCATACTCCGGAGGAGTAGCAGAATGTGTTTTGGGGTGTAATCTGTGGTATGCATATGCTGGGTGTGAGAAATAACCTGTTACAATGACAATTTTCTGAAAAAGAAAAAAAAAATCTTCATATTGCAAAGAATTGTGGGAAAAAATTACAACTTCAAAAAATTCATCATGCCTCTTACTAAATACCTTGGAATGTCTACTTTCCAAAAAGGGGTCATTTGGGGGGTATTTGTACTTTCCTGGCTTGTTAGGGTCTCAAGAAATGAGATGGGCCGTCAGTATATCAGGTGTGATCAATTTTCAATGATTGGCACCATAGCTTGTAGACTCTATAACTTACACAAGGACCAAATAATATACACTTATTTGGGTTATTTTTACCAAAGATGGGTAGCAGTATAAATTTTGACCAAAATTTACAAAGAAAAATTATTAATTTGCAAAAATTTATGACAAAAACAAAGAAAAAGGCATTTTTTTCACAAAATTTTAATTTTTTTTTATTTATAGCACAAAAAATAAAAAACCAAGTGATTAAATACCACCAAAAGAAAGCTCTATTTGTATGAAAAAAAGGACGCAAATTTCATATGGGTACAGTGTTGCATGACTGAGTAATTGTCATTCAAAATGTGATAGAGCTGAAAAATGGCCTGGACAGGAAGGGGGTTTTCGTGCCCGGTACTGATGTGGTTAAGGGTCCTTTCACACCAGTGGATCGTTCAGGTCCACCTGTCAGTTTTTCAGGCGGACCTGAACGGACGCTCCATGGTCCTCTATGGAGCGACGGATGTCAGCGGTGACATGTCCGCTGACATCCAATCCGCTACGATCCGCCAAAAACAGCCGGATGGAAACCCTATTTTCCATCCGTCTGGCGGATCGGATGAACACAGACAGATGGTCCGTGTTCATCCGATCCCCCATAGAGGAGAATGGAGCTCTGACAGGTCCGTTTCTGCACGGAGTGCAGAGACGGTCCTGTCATCCGCCGGCTCAGCGGGGATAAACAGATGGATCCCCGCTGAGCAGCGGAGCCCGTCAAAAGGGTTCACTCGTGTGTGAAAGAGCCCCAACACTAACAATGAGTAAAAAAAAATGTTTTTTGTGTTTATCATTCATATTCTCTAAAAATGGCCAGTTAATCATAAATTCTGCCAGGGTATGTAAACTTATGAGCACAACTGTATATATTTTCTTAAAACCATGTCACTTTCAGCTTTAATGTGGGTACTACAGAAATTAAAAAAAAATGTTCAATTCCTCTTTGTAGTGTCTTTCTTCATTTATAAGTCTCTTCCAGATATTGCTATGCACAAATCCAGTTCAGTAAAGAAATACGTAATATAATATAACCAAAAATGGTACATTAAACTGGTCTTACACATTACTTTCTAATTGTATTTGCAAATGTTTGCCGACAATTAAAATTGGTAAATTGATTTGTTTTAATGGCATGTATTAATCTAGATTTTCTTGTCCCAGTATTTCCATAGCCGTCTGTATGGAAATTTCTCTGAGAATAGGAATATGTCGGATTCAGATGACAACAGTGGGAAGGATGAATTAAATTTTAATAACTGGATGAGCCTCCTAGCACAGCTGCCTCTACTACTTTGTACGCTCCTCAACTCCTTCATTTATCAATGGTGAGATGCATTTTGTATCGATATTTATATGCTACAATCACTGGGATTGTGTCATTTTATGAGTATGCCCATATATGTGACCAGTCAGCATTATTTTATAGAAAGGCATGTAATATAGGAAATTGGGCATCTTAACCAAGGTAAGAGTATTTTTCTAGGATGGTCATCTGTTTTACTGAAACAGTAAAGCCAAGACGTATTATGGAAGCCTTGTAGGTTTTTTTTAATAAAGAGGAACTTTATAAAGAAGTCATTGATCTTAATGATGTAGAATGCTGGGACTTGTTAAGCATAGGAGAGTCCTTGTGTACTTACCCCTCTACAGGAGCCTGAACAGTCAGTGATCATGTAAGTGGCTACCTTTTTCAGTTAATGGCCACTATTTAGAGTGTAACTAAAGACAAAAGGGTTTTTTTTTTATTTTCATTTTGATTAGAGTAAGGGAGGGTTATAGCCCCTGTCAGTTTCTTTTTGCCATTAATGTCCCTTCACTTCCTGTTTCATAGGAAAAACAGGATGTAAGAGGAAATCACTCCAAAGTGAGGGAATCCGAGGGTGTCACCAGAACATGTCCCCATTGGAAGATTTCCCTTCTACAACTGTTCTGGTGTCAACCCAAAATTTGGGATTTTCTTTTGTTTTTGATAATAATGGTAAACAGGACAAATAGAGAGGATGAATCTCCCTATTGGGGATATAGACAGCAATAAAAAAAAAACGGGTTCTATTCCCTCTCCACTCTATTCTAAATGAACAAAAAAAGTCTTTAGTTTTACTTTATTAGCCAGACCATGGCACAATTTTGGTTTATGTGAAAAAAATTGGTATAGCATTTATATTACTAATTTCTGAATAGTACTAGGTTCATTACAATATTGGGTTTTAAAACCAAAGGTGCATTTTTCCTTTAACCACAGTGCATTTCCTCTTGACATGCACAGATGCCAGCTACAGACTTTATAGTTTTGCTATACATGGTAGGGAACCAGAATCGGTAAAGTTACGTTTGATTATGTAATCTGAAAAAAGTAGCTAGCCTCCAATGTGTTTCATATTAAAACCCCTGCAGTGTTGGGCCCCTTTCACACGGGCGCTCCAATCAGGTCTGCCTGTCCGTTTTTTCAGGGGAACCTGATCGGACGCTCAATTTATTTCTATGGATCGGTGGATGTCGACGATGACATGTCCACTGACAACCGCCGATTATCAGGTCTGCAAATCCAGTTGGATGGAAACTCTATTTTCCATCCGTTGATCGGATGGAATCGGATGAAAACAGACCGTATGTCCGTTTTTTTTCATCCGATCCGCCAGACAGATTGAAAATAGAGTTTCCATCTGTCTGGATTTAGTGGATCAGATGTCAGCAGACATGTCACCGCTGACATCCGTCGCTCCATAGAGGAGATTGGAGCGTCCGTTCAGGGCTGCCTGCAAAACTGACAGGTGGACCTGAACGGTCCGTATGTGTGAAAGGGGCCTAACAGTGTTGCAACGGTCTCATTGGGTAAGCGCTGAGATAAGTATGAGGAAATGCTTCCCACTGCCTGTAAGAGACTGGCAATGGCATATGGTCGAACACGTTCTTCTGTACAAAACCTAAAGTTTTGCCTTTTACATATACTTTAATGAGCTAAAATGACAAACTTAGAAGATCACATCTGCAAAAGGTATTATCCACATTAAATTTATGAAAAAAAACACTAAAGAAAAATGACTTTTTTTTTTTTTTTTTTTTTATGCCTCAAGCCACAAATGGCCAATAAGAAGTGTGGAATACACTGATAAAATGTGGTTTGGCTCATACAGGTGGAGCCCTGTAGCAGACGCACCTATTCAATGAATTTACATTTTCACTCCTGCTGAGACATAATGCCAGCTGGAGATGAGTAAAAACATATTTTTATGGAGGAACTTTGCAGTCAGAATATGTGCGTTAGGAATTTGTCCTTTTGGAGAATTTATGCAATACCTCCTCATTCTGATTTAATGAGTTGATAAACTATCTACAGACTGAGCGAGTCTGCATGTAAACATTTAGACAAATTGAAAGTTCACTGTAAGGGCTCTTGCACATGGGCTGCCTGAGCTCGTTCAGTGTAATGCCCGGCGTATTTCAGCAGTCCAGGTACAAATGCTAGTAAACTGTACTGGTGTTTCCAATAGCACTGTCGTGTACAAGAGGACAGCAGTGTATAGCCGTTCATGTTAATGACCGGCTGTATTCAGTACTTTGGCTGCCACAGTGGATGTAATACGCCAGTAATTACATTGAACATGTTCAGGCAGCCTGTTTGAGAATCGCCCGACTCAGATCAGTTTTGCCAACCTGCCAATGCTTTGTGTATAGCTGAAGTTTTTATATACTGTCTTCTCTCCCAGTATTTCTGAAAGGATTCGCATAGCAGGCAGCATGTTGGCTATCTTGTGTCTCTTTATCTTCACTGCTGTTTTGGTAAAAGTTGAGGTGACCACGCAGACCTTCTTCAGTTTAACCCTGGCCACTATTTGGTTCATCAATGGTAACGTTTTCTTTTTTGTATAGCTTTTGTAAAAGAAATGTGAGTTTTATGACTATAATAATATAGAACTTGTACAAGCTTAAAGTAGCTGGTGTCTCTTTACTAGAATGTTCAAGTTATTCTTATACTAGACAGTAAAGTGGACAGATATTAGATGGTCGCTGTCCTGAGATTTTATGTGAATCTGATAATGACAAGACTGAGTAATATAGGCTGCCACTGCATTCTCCAGCATCAGGGGAAAAAATAAATCTTTCACTTTTTCAAGTCTGCTGTTTAAAGCTGTTGATGGCAGGTCACGTACACGTATATGTGTGATTGCATGTAATTAGGGGATCAGTTGGTAGCATCATTTGCTAATGCCTAACTGCCAAGTTATAGCTATACCAACTGAAAGGTTAAGCCAAAATGCAGATAAAAGTGAACTGGTAATATCTGAATAAGCAATTTGCACATAAAGAAAACTTGGATGCTGAGGAGTTTAATACAGCATTGTACATGAATGGTGAGATACAGACTATGCCATGCATTAAAAGGGAAGTGAACTCAAAGTTAAGATTTGCTAGGTTTTAGGCAACCATTAGAAAAAAAAATTGCAGTACCCTGGTATGTGAGGTTTTTGTGCCAGTGCCCGCATAGCTGTATACTTGCTATGTGTGATATTTACTGCTGCCTGTGACTGCTAGTCTCAAGAGATTTGATTTGAGATTTATGGATGTCACTACTGTGCTCACCATTCTTGCTGGAGGTTCTGGCATGAAGAGTCCAAGCTCTACCTCTATCAAGATGGTTGCCTTCACCCAGAAACACAGTGCAGAGCAAAACAAGGTAACTCATGGTGAAAGATCAGAAGCTGGAAGGCCACAGGCATTACTGGTGACTTGTCATTTAGTTCCTCTTTAACCCTGGTTGGGGATAGGCACTCGTAGGCAGTGTTTTTAGCATATTCTGCTTTTTGGGGGGTTAAAAACCATGACATGGGTATAAGTACTGTGTTCCTTCTGCATTTGAGCTCTGTTAGGACAAGTAGGTGTGATTCTCTTTTCAAGCTAAAGTATAATTGTTAATGTATTGATTCAGCATTATAAAAGTATTGAATTGTGTATGAACTACAGTATTGACAGTGTTTGACCTATAAATCTCTAAAATACCTTTCAAAAAATTTAGCTGCTAACAGTGTTCCTAAATATGCATGTAAACGTTCCCATACACTGTCAGAACCAAACATGCTTCACATGAATAGTGTTCTAAAATTCTCCATTTTTTTTGTGATATCAATATTTATGAACAATATTATTGACCTTGTTTGACGTAGAAACATAAAATGCAGTTACAAAAGTAGCAGCTTAAGGGCCGGTTCACACGTAGGCGACTTGTCCAGGTGACCTAAGTCGAAATCCCATTGAAATGAATGGGAGCCATCTTAATATACGCTATTCTAGACGCTCCGACTTCAAGGCTACTTTAGAAAAGTTTCCTGTACTACTTCAATATGACTTCTATCCAACTTGTGCCCATAGAATTCAATGGAAGTCGCCTCCAAGTCGTATCCCCCCTCTATATTGAAGCGACTTTACAGGAAAAAGAAAACATTTTTTTAAGGCAACCCCCCCCCCTCCCTCTCTTCTCTGATTGGCCACAGGCAAAGTCGCCTGGCATGGAGGTCGCTTCTGGTCACATTGTAAGTTGCCCAAAGTTACTCTGAAGTCGCGTTCAAATCGCCTAGCAAAGTAGCCTCTGACGTCAGATCACCTAGGTGTGAACTGGTCCTAACTGTGTTATATTTATGAATATGTATCTAAACATACCAATGACTGATCCTGAAATATTTGAAATATTTTTTTAATAGAGAAGTAACGGGAACTCTTAGGACTAAGTGGGTTATACTGCCCTCTTCAGGAGTTTACTAGGCAGAACAGGCAATTCTAACAGCAAAAAGAACAGTAACAGACACCGCCCCTCCCAGGGGGCAGTCCCCACTGGCAGATAACCCCACACCCAGCTCTGCTAGCTCAGTTTTTCTCTGCCTAGTGCAAGGAGTTGGACCTAGGCTCCCTGTTTGGGATCTGTGGTACCTCTCTGGGCCACTTCGGCTGTCCTGGGACAGCCTCACAGATGAAGACTACAATCAAGCAGCTGTGCTGGCCAACAGGCTAGGTCTTGGACCCAGGTACTCTCCCGAGCCGATAAAACCAAATAAAGCTGCGCTTGTGAAAGGACATGAGATAAAAAAGTGTAAATGTAGAAATTGTCCGTAGAATATACAGAAAATAAAGGGGAATAAACAACTTATATATATATATATATATATATA
>BLSH010541809.1:38382-58006 GCA_018402905.1 Glandirana rugosa
CGGTTCTTCGACGACCCCATGGATGAGATGATCAAAGATCTCATGGGAGGGAAGGGCACCTTTCTCCCAGAGTCTAGGAGGAGTTCGGACTCCCGTTGCTGACAGGGCCCCTCCTTTCCGGCCCATAGGCGGCCTTTTCGTCACTTCCGTTCCTCGGGCAAGGGTTCACAGTCCACTAAGGCCCCCGCGGGTGGTCAGAAGCGTTCCTGGCCGGGTAAGCGCCTCAAGCCAGAGGACAAGGCTCCTCTGCATGAAGGGTTGCCCTGCCCAATGTTCGGGTGGGGGGACGTCTCCTGGGATTTGCAGACAGGTGGTCCTCTCGCATCTCGGACCACTGGGTGCTCGAGGTGGTCTCCTCGGGGTACAGCATAGAATCCCGTTCCCGCCCCCCAGACAGGTTCTTTGCCTCCAACCTGCAGCTGCCTGCAGGCTCTGTTCGGGGCTGTGCAGGACCTGCTGGGTCAAGGGGTGTTTGTTCCCGTTCCACGGGCGGAACGTTCCCAAGGGTTTTATTCCAACCTTTTCGTGGTTCCGAAGAAGGACGGGGTTCATCCCATCCTGGACGTGAAGGACCTTAACAAGTTTGTGTGGGTCCGCCAGTTTCGGATGGAGTCTGTCCGCTTGGTAGTGGCGGCCTCTGCACCAGGGCGCTTTCCTGGCCTCCTTCGACATCAAGGTTGAGTACCTGCATGTTCCCATCTGTGCCCGGCACCAGCGCTTCCTGCGCTTTGCGGTTGGGGAGGGTCACGACCAGTTCGTGGCACTCCCGTTTGGCCTGGCATCGGCGCCTCGGGTTTTCACCAAACTGCTGGCCCCGGTTCTGGCTCTGCTGAGGCAGAGGGGCATTGCGGTGGTGGCGTATCTGGACGACCACCTCCTGCTAGCGGAGTCGGCTCCAGCGCTCAGGGACAATGTGACGATTACCCTGCACACTCTGCAGGAGTTCGGATGGGTGATCAACCTCCCGAAGTAGGTTCTGATTCCGTCTCACCGCCTGGAATATCTGGGGCTGAACCTGGATGCAGCCCAGGCGAAGGTTTTTCCTTCTGCCAACCAATCGGCGGACGCTTCAGTCGGCGGTTCGGTCCCTGCTGTCCCAGTAATGGGGTCCTGGGCCTAATGGTAGCCTTCGAGGCGGTCCCTTATGCTCAGTATCACACCCAGGTTCTGCAACGGGAGATTCTCCTGAGAGGGGACGGGTCCCCATCTTCCCTGGATCGGGTGGTCAGGATGGACCACCAAGTAAGGGCCTCGGTGCTCTGGTGGCTGCAGTCCCTGGCTCTCGGTCAGGGAAGTCCTTCCTTCCTCCCCCTTCACTGGTCAGTGATCACGACAGATGCCAGCCTGACAGGCTGGGATGGAGTCCTGGGGCTGCTCTCAGCCTAGGGATGGTGGTCTCCGGAGGAGTCTCGTCTCCCGATCAATGTCCTGGAATTGCAGGCAATTTGGTGCTGCCTTTCCTATTGGACGTCGAGATTACACGGGTGCCCTGTCCGGATTCAGTCGGACGATGCCAGGGCTGTGGCATACGTGAACCACCAGGGCGGGACGAGAAGCTTGGCTGCGGCCTCGGAGGTAGCTCCCGTCCTGCGGTGGGCAGAAAATTGGCAGGCAGACTATCTCAGTCGTCAGCGCCTGGACCAGGGAGTGGTCCCTGTACCCGGATGGGTTTCATCAGATTTGTCTGAGATGGGGCGTCCCGGACGTGGACTTACTAGGGTCCCGTCTCAATTGGAAGGTGCGGACCTTCGTGAGCAGGACACGGGACCCCCTAGCGGTCGCGGCAGATGCTCTTGTAGCTCTGTGGGCTCGGTATCGGCTCATCTATGCCTTCCTCCTCTGAAACTGCTTCTGCGCCTCCTGCGCAGAATAGAAGCGGAGGGCATACCGACCATTCTTGTAGCTCCAGATTGGCCAAGGCATCCTTGGTACGCAGACGTAGTACGAATAGTGGTGGACATCCCCTGGCGACTCCTGCTTCGCGAGGATCTTCTGCCCCAGAGACCCATCTTGCATCCTGCTTTACCCTCTCTGGCTTTAACAGCCTTGCTATTGAATACCAGGTGTTGAGGGATTTAGGTGTCTCGGACTTGGTGATTCCCACCATGCTTAAGGCACGTAAGGCCACTTCCCGTAAGGTTTACCACCGCACCTGGAAGGCTTACATCGCCTGGTGCGAAGCCGGGGGGTGGAACCCCTCGTTCCTTCTCTGTGTCTTGGGTACTGGCCTTCCTGTAGAAGGGCCTTGGCCAGAAACTGGCGTTGAGCACTATCAAGGTTCAGGTTTCTGCTCTGGCGATCTTTTTTTCAGCGTCCTTTGGTGACACATTCATTGATTCGTACTTTCATGCAGGGGGTTCGGCATGTCTCCCCCCAGGTACGGTCGCCTTTGGCGCCATGTGGCCTCAATTTGGTCCTCGGTGCTTCAGAAGCCGCTTTTTTTTGTGAATAATCAGGGAAATCTCTCTGCAGTTGCTTTTGCAGGTGGTGGCTTTCCTGGTGGCTATCACATCCGCCCAGCGGGTGTCTGAGTTGGCGGCTGTGTGTTGTAGGTCTCCTTATCTGGTCCTACATAAGGATAAGGCGGTCTTGCGCCCGTCACCTTCTTTTTTGCCAAGCGTGGTGTCATCTTTCCACATCAATGAGGACATTGTCCTTCCTTCTCTTTGCCTGCGCCCGTCTCACCCTAAGGAGGTCGCTTTGCACTCCCTGGATGTTGCTCGGCCCCTGCAGGTGTATCTGGCGTCCACAGCCTCCTTTTCGGAGGTCAGACGCTCTTTTGTCATGGTGGATGGCCCACGCAAAGGTTTGGTGGCCTCATCGGCCGCTATCTCACGTTGGACTAGACAGACTGTGTCCTGAGCCTATGCTGTTCGGGGTCTGGAGCCTCTTTCCAGTTACGGCTCACTCTGCCAGGGAGTTTAGCACTTCCTGGGCTTTTCAACATCAGGCGTCTGTGTCTAAAGTGTGCAAGGCGGCTACTTGGTCCTCTGTGCACACTTTCTCAAGGTTTTACAAAGTTGATGTTTTTAGCATTCTCGGATGCTGCGTTTGGCCGCAAAGTTTTGCAGGCGGCCGTGAGACACATGTGGTTCCTCACCGAGGGTTCAGTTGGGTGTAGTTCTGTTGTTGTTCAGTTACCCACCCCTCATTTTTGCCACTGCTTTTGGACGTCCCACCTAGTCCTAAGAGTTTTTGTGCCTGACGCCGAACGAAAGAGAAAACGGGATTTTTTTTGACTTTCCGTAACATCCCTTTCTCTGAGTTCGACAGGCACAGCACCCACCCCTCTGATGTTGCACTGCTTGTTACGAACTGAGCTAGCAGAGCTGGGTGTGGAGTTATCTGCCAGTGGGGACTGCCCCCTGGGAGGGGCTGTCTGTTACTGTTCTTTTTGCTGTTAGAACTGCCTGTTCTGCCTAGTAAACTCCTGAAGAGAGCAGTAGAACCCACTTAGTCCTAAGAGTTGCTGTGCCTGTCGACGAACTCAGAGAAAGGGATTTTACGGTAAGTCAAAAAAATCCATTTATTTTTTTTTCTCCCCATTAAACTACTTTCACACTGGGGCGGTGGCGGTAAAGTGCCGTTTTAGTGGTGCTTTGGCGCCGCTAGTGGGTTGCTTTTAACCTCCAGAAGGGGTTAAAAGTGCCCGTGCTGAAGTGATTCGGTAGCGCTGGCCATTCATTTCACCGCCCCAAAGATACTGCTTGCAGGACTTTTTTTCCTGTCCTGCAAGCGCAGCGCCCCAGTGTGAAAGCATGAGGGCTTTCACACTGGGGTAATTTGAGAGGCAGTTTTCAGGCACTTCACATGCGCTATTTTTAGCGCTAAAGCGCCTGAAAGCTGCCTCCAGTGTGAAAGGGGTCTTATACATACTTGGGTGGATGCAGCATCTGTCCGATGCAACATCTATCCCCCGGCGCCTCTACACTGAGAACTAAGCAATGTAATATTGCTGATGGCTCGGTTCTCACAGCTCCCTGAGCGGAGAGCTGCTGACTGTCAATCAGCAGCTCTCCACCCTCGCTCACTGGAGCGCTGAGCTGTGGAGGGGCGGGGAGCGGCCTTCTCAGGCTCTCAGCGGCTCCCTGAGAGGCTGAGCGAGGTTTCAGTCCAGGCACCTGGTGGATCCCGACTCCCATTGTCGTGATGACGCGGTGCCTGGACTAATTCCTGTAACGTCAGCAGAGAGCGGACTTCAGCCCCCTCTCTGCTGAAAACAGATCACAGGATTGCAAAACGAATTGCGCTCCAGTTATCCATAGGAGAAGCCCAGCCAAATGAGCATTGGCTGGACTTCTCCTTTAAGTAACTGCTTTTAATCCACTTGCCATTTCATACTATGGCGCTGCCCATTGAAACTTTTAGTGTTCATCATTGGAAAGTAAAATATTCACATATAGCATAATATTTCCGTCTAAGCCTTAAATCCAGGTCCATGCTGGTTCAATCAACTATTTTCTAACTGATGTGCCTGCTGTGAGTGTTTCTATAAACTGTATGTAGCATCAGCTAGATACCAGTATGCAGCTCTGTGTTCTGGTAGCAGGATAGGGACTTCAGAAACCAAATCGAGTCAGGCTTGAGCGCTACTCAGCCATTCACAGAAAGCTCTATTATTTTTTTTTTTTTAGTACAAGACTTCCTCTGATTCCCTTAAGTGAGGATTGTGATATCATCTGAACGCCTGTTCATGTTTTTATTTACTTTGAGGTGTACCTGTGCCCAGACCATGGACATTAAAGTATTTGCATGTTTTTAACAAGCAGAAAGGGCCCATTCACACCTTGTCCTGGAGCGTTGCATCACATGTGTTTTGTGCACATTCTTCTCGGCCTTTTGGTTAAGATCAAGTGTAATATCTGTTCTTATCAGTTGCCAAAGGAGGCGCTGTGCTACTGTCCTGGCCAAGGGATTGGTCAGGATAGCAGTGGCTATGCAAATCCTGGCATAAAGGAGGCTGAAAGGCAAGTACTGGGGGAACCAAAGCCGTCTGAGGGGGATGGTGGATGTTTCTCTGGGAAAGCTGGAAGGGCTCTTTCTGAGTGGGACGGTGCTGTGCTGGTCGAAGCTGGAGGGCTGAGCTTCTCAGCCTTTTGGCTAGATCATGTGTAGTACCTGTGCTTATCCGTTGCCAAAGGAGGCGCTGAGCTGCAGCTGTGGCCAACTGGGCTGGTAGGGCTGCGGCCATGCAAATCCTGCAGTGTAATTGGATTCTGGATGGTTATTACCGGATGGTGCTGAAACCGGAGCGCCCATAGGTCATTGGGGGCCGGGAATAGGTACACGGGAAACCCAGAAAGGTCCTTCTGGTAGGTATGGAGAGGCACTGATCTGGCTGAAGGGCCGGGTTGAGAGAAAAGCCCGTGGTGCATGTGCCCCCGGAGTGGCAGTCCAGGGGTGCCTGAATCTCACAGTGAATGGCACACTTTGAGTTGATGGCACCTAGGTCACTGCACCATGACCACTTTTTTTTTTTTTTTGCACCTGCCTCTAGGGCTGGGCCTTTTGGCCAGGACCAGAGGAATTTTTGATTCCTGGCTGCAAGGCCGGCCTTTGTCTAGCACAAAGGCACCTTTTCACCTCTCCACTATCCTCCCCCCACCTTTATATGTTTTTTTTATTGTGTGTTGATTGTAGTGTCGTGTCACTTGATTGTTGGGTACACTTGCACGTTTGATTAGTAAGGTGTACGGTCTTCGGGCCTACCCTGAACGTCTTGGGAAGGTGGTGGGTATGGCCTTCTGGCTTGATCCACCGCCTCTCACGGGGTATCCTTTCGGGGGAGACCCACCTAGTATCGGGGCGGTCAGTTTCAGCTGGCTGCCTAGAGAACGGGGGTCGCCCGGCTTCGGCTAGGCGATCCTGGTGCACGATGCCTCAGTTCCTGTCAGGAGCCTTGCGCCCCAGGGAATCGGGGTATAGGTCCTTCCTCTTCGGAGGGGGACCGTGTGTACACCTAGTGCACTTTTTGTGTCTTCACTTTTGTGTTGTGCAATTTTTTATGCACTGGGTGAGCTTGAAAGGTGTTTCACACACCACGGGCTTAAAAAAAAAAAAAAAAAATCACATTCAATCCCACACTTCTCTCCATGGTAGTCCTTTTCCATTATCTTTGGTTGGCATGCCTTGAGATGCCTGACTCTCTTCAAGCACTGTTCCTCTACTATTTTGTAACGGATCAGTTCCCACCACCACTCCCTTGCTATTGCGATATTCTGGACTCTTCACTGTGCTCTTGTAGTTTTACACCTCACCCATGGCACTGACTAGTATATCTACTTTAGTGACATCCCCCCCCACGTAGTTTTCCATTGTGGAATGCCCAGGAGATGCTCTGTGAAAAGAATCGGTGCTGTAGATTCTCTCAATGGTCATATTGTTTGTTTACACTGAGCGTATAGCATATCCTTTTGCCATGTACTAAACCTCTTTAAATACTTGTGGGATGATTTCCTTCTTTTTGTGCTGTCCCCAAGTACTTTTCAATTTTCTTCCTGAATTGGAGAATCAGGAATTTGGGCAGTGCACAAAAATTGGTTATTTGGACCACTTAGTCTTGCTAATTATTGGTCAGAATCAAGCTAAGATGGGAATTATCCCCTTCCCTATATCTGATCCTGGGAGTATTCTCATTCATACAGATGTATTCGCTTCCTAAACTTCCACTATATCTTATCCTGGGAGTATTCTTATTCATACAGATGTATTCGCTTCCTAAACTTCCACTATGGAGTGTTGATTGCATCTTTTGTACTCCAAGTGTTTTCTTTTCTAAACTTGAGTATTGCTGCTGGATCACTGCATCCAATGTTCCTCACTGTAAACTCCAAAGGCCATGCACGTGTCCCTCCTTCCCACAAGGAAATATTGTACTCTTATTGGTACATGTACCTCCCTGAGGGTCAGCAGACAGGATACGGTATCCAGCTTCAGTGTTCCTCTTTGTGGGATTGTGTAAGTCTGCAGGCCTTCACATGCACTAATTGCTGGAAGACCGATCCTCCTGTTGCCCTCTATCAGGCTTATTGTTCCTAGTACTAGTATTGGATTCCCATTCCTAGCTCTTAGGCCTCATGCACACTGGAAGAACTCTGACGAAGTTTATTTTTCTGGCCTTCATGCTAGGCGGCAGGGGCCTCTCGGCTACAGCATCCCAGAACAGGGGCAGTGAACCTGGGGATGCATGTAGCTTGGGCTTGTTCAGGCTGCCCTGGAAAGGAGCCTTGAATTTTTACTCCAGGAGCCCCCCCCCCCCCTCTCTCCATGGGAGTCTGGTCAGCAGAATGCCTGTAGTTCAGGTACACTGGTAGTGTGGGATTTCGACTCAGTGAGTCTTCTGGGGGACAGTGTGGTCTAGTGGTGTCCTGATGCTTGCAGGGCAGCCATGTTATTGGTAGCAAACACTGACCTGGTGGTTGGGGCTGCAAGCTCCATGCACTGTCCCAGGTGAGGCGTACAGCAGACTTTTTCTGGTCTGAAAAGCTACACCATGTACTCTGGTCCCGCCATGACACTTGCTATAATTTGTGGCAGCCACAAGGTGGTTACCCTTAGGAGGAGCTCCTCCCTTTTTGTATTGGTTGCTGTGGGTGTTTGCATGCCTCCCACAAACAGAGTGAATGTGCTTTGTGTTCTTATCCACCATTGTGTGGTCATTTTGAGGCAGAGGGCCTAACACCTATAAACTGCAGAGCTGGGGCTGGCTAACCCAGAGATCAGCAGAAGCTGCAACCTGTTAACCCCTTCCTACACTTAGGTCACACTTGAGCAGGGCTCTGGGGGTCTACTTAATCCATCAATTACACCCTGTTTTCAGGGTCTGCTGTGGGTTAAGCAGGACCTTCTGTTTTTGGATTTAGGGCCAGTTCACACCATAGAAAGGCAGTTCGGATGCTTTTCTGCATGCGTGTTTTTGATGCAGTCCAGTGCAGTTTTTCCCCCCTACTTAAAATAAGGACAGTACAGTTAAGTGCAGAAAAAATGCAGCATGTTCTATATTTTTTTTTTTTTTTTCTTTCTGGAGCTGGAACTGACTGCGCTGGTGTGAACTAAGCCACTGAAAGCCATATAACCTACTTTCCATGCGTTTTTGATGCAAAAAAAAAAACTCACACTACATGTGGTGTGGCTTGGCCCTTAGGTAATAACCCATTCCTAGGCTGAACTAAAACTTTAGATGTGGAATCCTGCATGATTCAATTAACAGACTCCTGGGTGTAACCTCCATGCAAGGCTTGCATGGACACACCCGAGTTTAATGATTGCTCGTTTAATGCCTGCAGGTGTTGGCCTTCTGATGGCTTTAGTTGCACACTTCAAGGCTTATTCAAAGGTGCCAGAAGCTTTCATTTATCCTAGATTTGGATATGTTATGAGCTGAGTGGTTTTATCGGTCTCCCACCTTAGCGTGCACTATATCCACTTCCACACTGCCTACCGTTTATTTACGGCAGCAGTGTGGATGCGTCCCGCGAATCGCCATAAATGGCGATCTGCAGAGTGGCCGCTAGGCGGCGCACGCCCTCCGTACTCAGGAGGAGTGTGCTCGGGGGACCCGATGTCCGCCGGTGAGCCGCGATGAGCTGCCACAGCCAAAGAGCGGGGAACCGCCAATGTAAACATGGCGGTTCCCCGCTCTGTCAGTGTCGGCATAGGAGATCGACTGATCCCTGTCACTGGGATCAGTTAAATCTCTTATGCCCATAACAGCCCAGCCCCCCCACAGTTGGAACACGCCTAGGGAACACAGTTAACCCCTAGATCGCCCCCTCCATGTTAACCCCTTCACTGCCAATGGCATTTACACAGTAATCAGTGCATTTTTATAGCACTGATTGCTGTATAATTGCCAATGGTCCCAAAAAGTGTCAAAATGGTCCGACATGTCCGCTGCAATATCGCAGTACCGCTAAAAATTGCAGATTGCCGCCATTACTAGTAAAAAAATAAAAACCCCAGAAATGAATTCTCATTAAGATAAGAGGCTAGAACTGGGTTTCTCCTTTCTTACTCCCTGGTGTGTAGGGTACACCAGAGGTTTTGGGTTGACTCTCTGTACAATCCACAGACCAGCAGAGTGGGTCTGGGGAGTCTGGCTGTTTGAGTATACCTCTCTTCCCTACCAGTGTTGGGGCTTCATTTGGGTCTCCCTAAGCGGCTGAGTGCTGGTCATAGTATGAGCGTCTGCGCGAGCGTGCCCGTGGGTCGGGCGGACTCAATGTCCGCTCGAGACCCAAGATCGCCTGACAGAGCTGCAGAATGGGGAACCGCCGATGTAAACACGGCGGTTCTCCGTTCTGTGACAGGGGACAGGAGAGATCTACTGATCCCTGTCACTGGGATCAGTTAGATCTGTTATGTCCCGGCCAGCCCTGCCCCCCCCACAGTTAGAACACACCCAGGGAACACCGTTAACCCCTTCACTGCCCCTGCAGGTTAACCCCTTCACTGCCAATGACAATTACACAGTAATCAGTGGATATTTAAATTTCTGATCGCTGTATAAATGTCATTGGTCCCAAAAATGTGTAAAAAATGTCCGACATTCCTGCTGCAATATCGCAGTCCCGATAAAAATCGCAGATCGCCACCATTACTAGTAAAAAAATAAATAATAAAACGCCATAAATCAATTCCCATAGTTTGTAGATGCAATAACTTTTGCGCAAACCAATCAATATATGCCGATTGCGATTTTTTTTTTTTTTTTTTTTTTTTTTACCAAAAATATGTAGAAGAATATATATTGGCCAAAACTGATGAATAATTTTTTTTTAATGGATTTGTACTTTAGCAAAAAGTAAAAATATTGTTCTTTTTTGCAAAATTGTCGCTCATTTTTTGTTTATAGCGGCGATCAGAAATGACGCAGAGGTGATCAAATACCACCAAAAGAAAGCTCAATTTGTGGGAAAAAAAAGGACGCACATTTTATTTGGTTACAATGTCGCACGACCGCGCAATTGTCATTCAAAATGCGACAGCGCTGAAAGCCAAAAATTGCTCTGGGCAGGAGGGGGGTTTAAGTGCCCAGTAAGGAAGTGGTTAAAGCTGTGGTCCCACCCTAATCATGTAGTTCTATGTTGCCCTCTCTCTGTAAGCCGTCCTGGAAGATGACTTGGAAAAACAGAGTTATTACCTGATAACTCACTTTTCAGGAATCTTCCAGGATGGCGCCAATTCCCCCCCCTTAACGATCAACTTGTCTATGACATATCGTTATGGGGGTATAACGGTAATTTAAGTTGATGGTTTACCAACAGAGTAATACTGTGTGTGTGTGTGTGTGTGTGTGTGTGTGTGTGTGTATATATATATATCTATCTATCAATCAGAGCCTTCGGTTATTTGTTTAATAGTGAGGTACTACTGGTGAGCAGTCTTTTTTTTTTTTTTTTTTTTTATAATGTGGATCATGTGTTTCCTGTTAAGTGGGAAGAGCCTCTCTCTCTCTCTGTAAGCCGTCCTGGAAGATTCCTGAAAAGTGAGTTATCAGGTAATAACTCTGTTTTCACTTATTTGCATTAGCGTTATGCCTTGTTTTTTCAGCAAGAAAACACAAGCTATGGGATCAAAAATGCCGGTTATCTGCGTTTACTCATGTTCAAGCGTTTTTATAGCTCAGCTCAAAATCTCCTCTCAAAACCCACTAGTTCTGGGGGGTTTTTCCAGCCAAAAAACGCTGATAAGCGCCTATCTGTGCACGGACACATAGGATAACATGCTGGGGAGTTTATATGCTGTAGACAAAAATGCCAGAAACCAAAGACAGCAGTTGTAAAAACGTCCAGTGTGCATGAGACCTTATGGGGAGAATTTTTGCTCAGTTTCATGATTCCTAAAATGGGTATGATTTTTGGAAGGTCTCCCCTGTGGTCCTGATGTCCTTTTGTATACCAATTTACATTGCAATATATCCTACCTTTTTTTATATAGGTGCTGCAGATCACTTCACTCTTTTTATGTCAAAGGAATTTAGGATTCCTAACCTTTTTTGCAGCTTATGGTTTCTTCCCCTTTTTAGATTTGCTGGTGAGAGTGCTGTCATATCCATGCAGATCTATTGAGAAATTACTTATCAGGCGCTTTTCATGGGCTTCCATCTCCCTGAACTGTGCCTGGCAAAGCAGGGAATGCTCTGATGATTCAGTGGGACCTATATCCCTGGATCTAGGTCTTTCCTCCTTATGCGCTTCACAGGCTTGAGAGAAAAGACTTTCTTGCAATCCTTATGCTCTGCTGTAACCTAGATGAATGTGTTTTTTTTTTTATTTTTTATTTTTTTTTTGTCCTGAGACCTGGGAAGCCAGATTATAAGCGAATTATGCATTTTTCTTTCTGGCATTGGACATTGTTCCAAATGCTAGGTTGCTTGGTTCTGTTCTCACATTCTTGTTACCAAGTGGGGATGGCGGGCTCAACACGTGCAAGTTTTGTGCGGTGGTTACTCAGGTGACTATCGAGCTGCAGTCCCTAGTTTATTTTGTTTAAATTGAGCCTGTTAGACGTTTGCATTTCCACGCCCTTCAGTTGGCCTGCTTTCAGGCAGGCCAAAGGTAAAAGATTTCTGTGTCCTTGAATGGATGATAAACAAAATAGAATTTTTGTACTTGTCATGAAATCCTTTATCTTGTAGTCCATTGAGTGACACAGGTCCCACCCCTCTGTGTTTTTGAGGCGTTTTGATACTGCTTGATTCAAAACTGAGGGATGCTGGTGGTAGGAGGGAGTTATCCTGGGTTGGCTTAATGGTTGGTTTTACTGGTGTCCAATCCTCCTGTACATGGTAGTATAACGAAAAGGTGAGACTTGTATGTCTCTCAGTGGACTCCCAAGAGAGGGATTTTACAGTGGGTACAAATATCCTTCTTTTTTTTTTTTTTTCTTACAGTGAACTAGGCTTGTGTGAATTTACCCTAAAGTCAGGTTTCACTACATTTTTGGCAGCTTAGAAACACTTCACTTTTGTTCAGATTAAAGGGCTGGCAGGTCTGCCAGGGCTTTGTTGCAATAGAAAGTAACAAGAAAGGATGTTCTGCTGTATAATCTGATATACTTGCATTTCTGTGGTTGTATAACATTGTACTGAGCTTCAATAAAAACTGTTATTGAAAAAAAGAAAGTAACAAGAAAGGAACAAAGGTTTGTGCTTGTGAACGTTTAAATGCCACCAAAAGAAAGCTCTATAAAAATGTTTACATGCTGTCACCAGTGCAGTACAGCATTCTATAACTGATGTGGCCATGATCTGATGGCTGTGTGTAGGGGGGGAAAAAAAAAAGTTGAATTTTATTTATTTTTTTTTAACACTGTGACCAGATCAATACAATTAAAATTTTTTACACATTACGATTGCTTATACCAGTGAATTTCATTGGTATAAGCAACCATATTTACGGAATGAAACTGATTAATTCAGTGTCTTTTGTTGTGATTTAGCTGTGACTGACCAAAGATAATCACATGGTACAGATGGGCTGTGATGGGATTGTATACAATGGATGACATAAAATAAATACATCCATTGTTCACAATTGTCATGTGATCTGCTGTGATTGGTCATAGCGATCACATGATACTGGCAGCGGGTCAGTATAGTGACACTAGTCATCGGCTGTGTCCTTTTGGAGACAGCCGATGACCAATTGCGTGGCACTTTCTGAGAATACATCCACTCAGGCCAAAAGGCCCATCCGGCCGTAAATCTCTTATAGGCCGAGCAGGAAGGTGTTAAAGTGCTTTTACTGTGTTTCCTGAATATTTAAACTATTTAGCATGCATAGTCTGGGCACAGGTTTACTTCTAATTATACCTTATTTTGGATATAATCTAATTCTGTTATTTTTATTTTTTTTTTCTTGTTCCTTTCACCAACACTGCAGCCTTTTGTGCAATTCTACAGGGAAGTCTGTTTGGACTTTTGACTCTCTTCCCTCAACAGTATAGCAGTATGTTCCTCAGTGGTCAAGGAATGGCTGGAATGTTTGCTGCTTTGGCAATGATTCTGTCCATGTCAAGTAAGTATTATGCAGGGTTTGTAATAACCTTATGTGCGTTTACACTTTACGTGCCCCTACTATTCCTGTTGTTCTGTTCAACACTAGCTGTGCATAAATTGCAAGCACTTTATCACCGCTCCTGTTACAACACCTTAGCAGTACCTAGATAGCAGCTTTGAAACTCAGTTCTATGGCCAGCCTAAAGATCACCACGCCTTACAAATTGATTGTACAAACTCCCTTTACATCTACCAACAACTATATTGTACAAGGGCCTTTCTGATCGGATTAAGACTGAATGCGTTGTTTAGGTAGGGCCTCATTACATAGTTTTGGGAAATATAAAGAGGATTTACAGGGATTGTAATGTGTGGTAGGCTTTAGTCTAGCTAGAATCCATGTCATTTGTAACATGAGCCAGTTGTATTTCACATAGACATCTAACTTTTTGCTCCTTCGCTAAAACGGACAATATGTTGAGCATATAATTAGCTTAGGTCGATCTGTGAAATGATCAGATTTTCTATAGTAGACAGTAGTTTTACAAAGTTTTTAAGTAGCTTTTAGCATTTAACTCTCATTTTCATGCATATAAAACTGGGAAAAAATGGTCATAGTGGTTTTCCTTTCAAATATCTTTCTAATCAGCACTAAAAATAACAATTCGTCTAAATACATGTAGCGCCCCCATAGTGTAGGCATATTTGTGAGATAGGGTTTTATTGCAGGAGAGGCAACATTTAGTTGGGCCTGACTGTAGGAGCAGACCTGAATGTTTTGATCCGGGCTTGGGGAGTGGCTCAGGTAGGATTGTGGCAGTCCAACAGATGATGTCACTAAAACCTCCTACTTTCTTCTGGAAAGCACTGGAACTTTCCAGTGTGAAGGTGGGACAAGAGGTGTCATCATCTGAGGTGTCATGGGAAGCCCTGACCAATCCCCAATCTGGATTGGCAGGAGGCAGGCCTTCTCATCTATTCGGGCTGGGTCAGTCTGGGAGGAGTTGCTGGAGGTGGAAGTGGGAAGATGTAGCAGATGTGATGCAGAGGCCTCTACCCGGGAGGGTGCCTCTAGTCTGGGGGAAGGGGGGGGGGTGACCTTGAGGCCTGGAGGTTTGGGTGCAGCCAGGAGTGGAGGCGATTCCTGGAGTCACACAAGGGAACAGAAGAGCAGCAGAGGTGCTACTGAGACACTTTAGAGTCCACTGGAGTCAGTGAGTAACAGACCCTGGGAGCTGGAGGAGAGTCGGGAAGGAGTGTCACTGAGAGGAAAGCAGGTCTGTGTGGTGGCCTGGAAGAGGGATGGCCTGGAAGTTGTAGTCCATTAAAGGCCCAGCTTGCACCCAAGTACTTTGCTACATGTTCGGGGGCCCATGATCCCTGGCCTGTAATGGGTGGTCCTGAGGTCCTGCTGACAGAGTGTTGACCTCACCGTGTGCTAGCTGCGGTGAAGAGAAAGGAGTAGAGAAGCTTGATATATTTCCTTTCAAGCTGGAAACCAAGTAATGTGCTGTAGAGCAGTGAAGGAGCAATAATCTGCAAGTAGAGTGCAAGAGAGAGTTGTGAGGAGTAACAGTCTGCAGAAGGACAGTCTGCAGGGCAAGTGTGCATATACAGGACTGTATATGGAGCTTGTGTACAATAATTTCTGGGGCATCCCACAGTCACCCCTTTTTCCCATCCAAGTTATTTCCCCTAAATAAAACAACAAAAACAAGAGCCGGCTTGGTCAGTGTCTACAGATGTGTGAGATATGGTGGGATTGAGGGCAGCTATCAGGTGAACCGCGACTAATGCTACTCCCAAGGGAGCACATGGCTACATTTACAAGTGTTGAACTGGGGTGGTTTCACCTTAGACATTCTCCTGACTTTGATGTACCACAACCAAAGATGCAGGTGCATTTAAAAGGTCTGTTGCAGTGTATCGGTAGCCCATTCAAAATGAATAAGCTGCCCTACTACAGTGCAGGTCAAGCACGTTAACGTGTTCAGTTACACACTGCAACTACATGATTCTGATTTAGAGGTGTAGAAAGATTACTTAACCCACTGAACCAACTCGACCATGTGCAGGAGAATAAAAAATATTTCCAGCGTAAAGGATAAGTTCACCCTTCTAAATAAAATGTAAAAATGCACATCTTTTTGCTGGTAAAAAAAAAAAATGTGAATTTTTTTTTTTTTTTTATTAGGAGCCCATAAGCATTGCACCCGTGATCAGCAGATTGTTGGTGCAATCTCAGGCTCCTGCAGACTATCTGTGTAGCTGTCTGCCCATACCTTGTACAGGCAGGCAGTTACTAAATGACAGGAAGTATCTAAACTACGTACAGCGCTCGTTTAATTGAGAACTTCAACCCTTCAGCTGCCACGGCTGTCAGTACTTGTAGTTCATGCGTTCACGGAATAAATGTGAATGAATGACGCACCCGTGTGGGCAAAAATCCGTGGCCCACTGTCACAACTACAAGGGGGATTGGGAAGATGCTGCAGGAGCGGGAACGTGTTACCCTAAGAACGGGTAGAGCATGTAACACTTTCTCAAAGGTGAATTTATCCTTTTAAAGTGGAACTCCAAATTTCCCCAGCCCCTCTCCAGGAATACTGTGAGCCAACGCTGTGTGATGTGTGTCCATGGCAGCCTGGACCCACATGTAGGAGGCTAGAAGACAACATCCATTATGCAACTTAGAAGATGTGCTGCGCTGGACCCAGAGCTGTGTGTGAGAGAGAGTTCCACTCGAATTTAACAGAAGTGAACATTCTTATCCTTTAGTAAATCAAATCCACTCACTACAGTGTCAGTGTGTATGCACTCTGCAATCCATTATTATTTTAATACAATGCTAATGGTTTACGGAGCACTTGCAAATGCTTGCAAATCAAATTGATTATTTTCTTATAACTCAAATTAATTTTCAGAGCCACATTTCATTACCTAGTTTTAAATGTTATATATTGCAGCTTACCAGACCTTCGATGTGGCAGCTGCATTTTTTATCAGGCTGTTTTTTACCTAGTAATCCTGTGAAGAACACACATGGCTTCACTCATTCACTCCACAGTAACTGCAGATTGAGCCATGGTTGTCACTAGACTGCGTCACAATTTGGACTTCAAACATCTCTTCCTTTTAATCTCCATTCAATGGGGACAGGGGAATTAGTATTTTAAAGATGGTAGCTTAGAAGGAAGAGAATACTGATTGGGATTTCAGTTCAGCTAACAGGAAGCGACAAGGTCACTGCATTTCTGGAAAGGCCATGGTATGGTTTGTACTTTCTGAAAATGTTCTTAGTCTGAAAACTACAATGTAGCCATCACATCTACGGACTGGTAAGCTTCAATTTTGTTCTTTTGTTTAGATATCCTTTCTTTCTTGATCCGATTTCTTAATATAACAATGTACATATTGCTTTAGTCTCTAAACTTGTTTCCTTCCCGGCATTATTTCTTCACCCTTTAGGTGGTGCTGATATTAAGACTGTTGCTCTGGGTTATTTCATTACCCCTTGTGTTGGGACTTCCATTTCAATCTTATGCTACCTTCTGCTTCCTCGTCTAGTAAGTGCTATTTTTTATCTGTGGATTTGAATGCTCTATCATGGAATTTTTGATTTTAGTTTATTTCATCTTTATCATTTTTTTTTTTTTTTTTCTTACGCAGGGTTTTGCACAGTATTATCTCTCTAAATCCAACACAAGCAGTCCAAAGAGTTATGAAATGGAAACAAAAACAGAATTGTTACATCCAGGTTTAGTGTCATTTTTTTTTACAGCTATACAGAGAAACCATTTTGTTAAATGTATCACCGTTACATAACACTGTATATTTACTCCTTTTAGGAGAGGAAAATGGAGATGCCGGACAGAAGAAAGCTGTTTTACTGCTAAAGGAGGCAGAAGCTGGTGGTGTAGAGGAAGAGAAACGGACTGTGTCTATCTGCACTATTTTAAGAAAGGCAAGTATGGTTTCCACATCTTTTACTTCGCTGAGAATATACCATAAGTTTATTAGGAATGATTAATATCTGTGTCAATCAGATAACTCATTTGCACACCTTAACCACTAGAGCTCCATAAGGTTTTATTCCCTTCATGACCAGGCTATTTTTTGCTATTTGGCACTGCCCTACTTTAATTGGAAATTGCGCTGTCATGCAACGCTGCTCCCAAACTTGTATAATTTTTTTTTTTCCAAACAAATAGCTTTCTTTTGGTGGTATTTGATCACCACTGCATTTTTTTATTTTTTGCGTTCTAAACTAAAAAAGACCAAAATTTTTGAAATTTTTACTTTCTGCTATAAAGCATATCCTATTAAAAAAAAAAAAAAATCTAATTTCTTCATGAATTTTGGCCAAAATGTATCACCAGTGACACAATTAGTGATCAGTGCTAATATTATACACGGTCACTGTACTAATGATGACACTGGCTGAGAAGGGGTTAACATCTAGGGCGAGGGGGATCAAGGGGCTAAATGTTTACCTACCAATGTGTAATGTGTGCTAATTTTTACTAAATGTCTTTGTTTCTTATCCTTGCTTTTCAGGGATAAGAAATAGAGAGATCGTTCCCTCTGTATAGAGTCCTGTGTTGATTGTCAACACAGAGCTCTGGGCTGTGATTGTACAATAGACACAACAGAGGGAAGGGGATAGAGCCCTGCCCAAAGCTGGTCCTTAACTCCAAAAGGAGAAAAGAAGGGATAACCCAGCGGCCTAAACTAAAACATTTAACACTTTTATTGGTTACGCAATTTGATAAAAACAAATTATACTTGGCAAAACATGTAATGACAACGTTGTCTTTAAAAACACTCCGGGGTCACATACATACCGTTACCATATCCAGAGTGCATACATTCTTCTAACAGGGACTCTTACATGGATCCTAGGCAATCCGACCATCAGCTCCCAGCCCAATTAAGTGATGCCGGCTTTGGCTTGGAACTTCTAGGACCATCAATGCCCTGTCATAAATTCAGGTAAACTGGATACACAGGCTGCTGAAACAACATCCAAAAATAGAAGGGAGTACGCTCAAAAAGTCTTTGGCATGGGGTGAGGAGGACAATGATCTCTGAGTGTACTCGGTATTAACACAGGTTCTGGTGTGGGATTGTCATTGTTCCATCCTTAAATGGCCAATCTAACTCAGTGGAAGCACATCGTCCCTTTGGATCTGATGGTTCATAGCGTGTATAGATCAGTGGCAGCTCAGTGCAGGTCACACTGGCAAGATTAAGTTCATGAACCAATATACAACACACTTAACAGCTCTGTTCCCCACAGCAGGGTTACTCTCTGGGGACACCGTATTAAGCCACTCCTTATGCACGACCGAATTGGAGGTTATGTATGACTGGTAAGAGACTATAGGAAGTATGGGCAGCTCAGCACATGCATAACTTGATTACTTTGCAACCAAGCTACTTTTAGAAGACTTGTGTTTAACTGAGCCTTAGGACACCCCCCCCCCCCCCCCCACCAGGTCGTAGACCTTATATATTTGATGGTCCCCCATGATGGGACCAGCCGGGGAAGACTCACCATATGTAGGCCCTAATATACTGCTATACAACCTACTGCTATCGATGCCTGTTTGATAAGTGTTCCATGTTTCCTTGGAAAACATAATGTGTACCTTGTCTTTTGTTTCAATGAGCTGAGAGACCACAGGTAATTTCAGGTGCCCCTGTTTAGTAATATCCCTTGAGCACTCCTGTATATTTGTGCATGTACTACCCATATATGTTTCTGTGTAGAGCGGACTATGGTCTAGGATCAGGACGGCTAAGTGGTACCCCGCTATTCCTTATGGGTTAGAGTAAAACAGTCAATTAATGCTGACCCATAATTCCTTTTGGCCGGTGATTCATTGGACCCCTACAGACCATCTATTTCAGGGGAAGCCCGTAAGAGATTGTGGTCCGTACTATATGACGGCTACTTGAGCTGTCCCCGTGAGGGATTATTAGGGAAGCTCTCCCTGAACCCCTATAGTTAGGGGTTTTTCTCCTGGGATAGGTTGCCTGGAATCCAATTTAGTCCTTCTCAGTCCGTCCCTCCTTAGGGAATATGAAAGAAAGCGGGAAGCGTAAAATAGTGTTCTCACTGTGCTTGGAGAATACCGATATGAGGCACCTGACCCTTACATGTACAGCATTATGCTCCCACTAGACGCCATTCTACTGATAGCCATCTCCTACACATTGGCCATTGACTGGTACCCACGATTTTGCTAATATTATTGATTCTGTTATTCTTGACCGTAGCTGAGCAAAAATTACCATTTGGATGATATGAATGTATATTCTAGTAAATTTCTAGTATATTTACCCATTGCAGGTCATGGTTTAGCCATGGCTAACCTATGGTTAAATACTAATCAACCAACTACCCACACAGGGTTAAGCCGTTGGGCTGACAACGATCTGGGCGGAACCAAATCCACTGGTGAAGCTAATGAAGAGATGTGGAGAATGCCTTTAAAAGAGGCGCCATCACCAGTGCGGGGGGGGGGGGGGGGGGGGGGGGGGGGGGGGGGGGGGGGGGGGGGGGGGGGGGGGGGGGGGGGGGGGGGGGGGGGGGGGGGGGGGGGGGGGGGGGGGGGGGGG
>BLSH010541809.1:70521-85239 GCA_018402905.1 Glandirana rugosa
AATTTTTTTCGGAACCTTTTCCTTCTTTTCCTTGTTTCCAATTTTTTTTTTCCTTTTTTTCATATTGGCCCTATATCCTCTAATATTCAGACCACAACACAAACTTACCGTTGTATTCAACGATGACCTCGTCTTACCCCCACCTCCTTTTCTCGGACTCCCAACATTGGGTCCCGGTGACTACCATGATGGGTGAATAAATCCATGACTCCTATAGGGTCTAAGAGGGTACCTTCCACTCCCTTGTCTAACCCGGAAGGGAAGACTAACTCCTGGTAGGACGAACATAAAACCCCACAAAGTCATGAAGAGCTGCATCTGTCAGTGAACTCGGAGAAAAGGATTTTACGGTAAGTTTTAATAAAATCCCTTTTTTCTGTTCTAGAGGAGGTCTTACTCTCCTTTATTTAGGGGAGGGTGGCGGTTCATTTCTCAATGTTCTAGAAGGGGGTCTTCCTCTTATTTCAGAAGGGAAGGCCCAATCTGTTCCCTCACCTTCCATGGGAGAATCTGGGATATCCTCAGTACCTAAATAAGTGGGTAGTACCATCAGTGGCCCTGGGTTACAACCCTCAGGCTCTTTTCCTCCACCCCCATTCTGCTCCAGTAGCAACTTATGTTGCCATTCAAACACAACACCAGACTTATAATCTCCTATATCCCGGTTATACTTTTTTTCCTTTTTTTTTTAACCTTTGTTCCTTTTCTTCCTTTTCCAAGGCTTTTTTTAAAGAGAGGGACCGTTCCTTATATTCCTCACTTTCTCTAAATGATGCTAGCTTCTCTTTAATCTCTTTAATTTGTACATCAATTTCGGGTAATTTTTTGCATTTTTCTATCCTTTAAAAATTTGAGAAATCCTAGTCCTGTCTCGTTAAAATACTTAAACCACTCCTCCAAATCCATATCCCCTTTTTGAGGACTAACCTCCCTTCTGAGGCTCCTAGGAACCATATTGTCTTTTAGGTACTGTTCAAAAAAGGCTATGTCCCACTGGGCATGCAGCTCAGAGAACATCAAATGTTTTAAGCCTAACAAACAGTCCGTTTAGATCATTATCTTCACCACTAGAGACAACAAACGTTCCCTCTGTGTTAAGTTTACGTGTAGCACGATAATCAAATACATCCATTTCTTTAAAAATGGGATAGAGAGAACTGGAAAGCCGCAGTTAAATTGAACCCAATTGGGGAAATCAGTAACAGATGAAAAACTACGCTATCCTTCAAGGGGTCAAGGTTGCAATCATGACACAGCTGCAGAATATCAAGTGGGAGGTTCACCACGAAGTGACAAATGATATACAAATATCCGCGCTCGTGTTGTGTGCTCATAAATCCGTAATAAAAAATAGTAAAGAATTTACCCTATACCATAAACGTGTTATTAAATGTTAATTTCCAAGTGTAGTGACAATTTGAAATTATTAAGAGAATCCTCCACCACACCAATTCATCTGTGCACGGTTCCTCCACCAAACACAACATGCCCTTACCAGAGCTCCATGACCCTCTATTACGGGGGGTCAGGAAACGCTTGCGTGGACACTAGGCCTCCACCTAGCCCTTGATATGGGATGTCCCAACTTCAGCCCTCAGCGTTAGTCGTAGGGTCCATACAGCAAGATGGAAGGAAAAACCGCAATAGTGTGATACCGTTTAAAAACATACACGCTTATTTAGAATAAAATGCACTTACAAGAGGTCCAAAGAAGAAAGGCGCCATAAGCTGGAGATAAGTGTGCAAAATAGCAGTGGGATCCAAAGCAGCACTTCCGCCCGATCGATTTCGTCCCAATGGACTTCTTCCAGAGCATGAAGGCTGCTTGTATCCACCGCCATTAAATACTAGTGTCTATGTTCCCATAGGTTGTTACTAAATTTCGGTCATCCAGTCCGTTGCAGTTAACCCTGCATGATCAAATAGATGGCTTGGCTAATTTAGCGTGGGAAGCGTCATTCCCCTGTTTAGTACAGTGTCTGCAGAGAACGTACCAATATGAATTACAAACCTTGAGATTTTAACCTTTGTTACAGTGAATTATAATTTCTATGGTTTGTTTACTATTCCGGTCGCCCGTGGGTCTGTCCAGCATAAAGATGAGTTGATGTGTTATGCCATTGAGTTATACTAAGTTGCCCATAATTCAATGCGGCCTAATGAAGAATGCGAGCGCGTAACGTGTGTGGAGCGTAGGGCGCATACAGATAGCCTGAGCACATGCGCAATATAACCCTAGACTCGTTTTGGTCCGCTCGCTGGGTACGCTCTCTGCAGACAACTGTATTAAACAGAGGAGTGATGCTTCCTATGTGTAGGGCGCGCACGGACTGCCAGAGCGCATGCGCAGTACATCCTTCGCCTCGGTCTGGCCCGCTTGATTGGTACGTTCTCTGCAGACACTGTACTAAACGGGAATGATGCTTCCCACGCTAAATTAGCCAAGCCATCTATTTGATCATGCAGGGTTAACTGCAACGGATTGGATGACCGAAATTTAGTAACAAACTATGGGAACATAGACACTAGTATTTAATGGCGGTGGATACAAGCAGTCTTCATGCTCCGGAAGAAGTCCGTTGGGACGAAATCGATCGGGCGGAAGTGCTGCTTTGGATCCCACCGCTATTTTGCACACTTATCTCCAGCTTATGGCGCCTTTCTTCTTTGGACTTTTTTTCAATTATGCACGTTATCTTTTTTATATATGGACTTGTATGATTTTTGTGGATTGAATTGTCATCTATCACATTTTTAAGTTCTATATGTATAACACGTTCATGGTATAGGGTAAATTCTTTACTATTTTTTTTATTACTGATTTATGAGCACACGACACGAGCCGCGGATATTTGTATATCATTTGCAACCTTGACCCCTTGAAGGATAGCACAGTTTTTCATCTGTTACTGATTTTTTCCGGGTTCGGCCGCCATTTTCTTGTAGCTGGCCGCATGGTAAGAGCCTGGGGAGCGACGGTGGCCATTTTGGTGTAGCCGTAACGCTGTTTACTATGGTGTTTGGCCTCTAGTGTGCAGGGCGGCCATTTTCTTGTGGCCTCTGCACGTGGATCGTCCTGTGTGCGCTAGGGGCGGTCCTGGTCGCTTCTGGCGCCATTTTACCCCCCTGCACGGCACAGATCACCCTGGGCAGCAGCAGCTCTGGTCACAGCAGCAGTGGGAAGCAGGAGGCGGGCGAGGCAGCGACAGCAGTGGACAGCAGCGGCAGGCAACTCCTCTCCGGGGCGGGTGGTGAGTCCCTCCGGGGTGCCCCTTGTGCCCAGCCATGCTCAGCTGTGGAGTGGGGGGTGCAATGGTCTCCTGGCGTTTGGGCCCTGTTTTGGCGCTGCCAAGGTGGGTAACAAGATGGCAGCCGATGCAGGTGCTTCCTCACTGGACCTCTCTGTGCCTGCGGCCAGCACTTCAGGGACCCCGTCCTTTATAGATGCCATGTCAATGGTCCTGGAGATGTTCGTCTCCCGGGTAGAGTAGCTGTGGAACCGCAGGGATGCAAAAAAGCGCCCCTTACCCCCCTTGAGCTGTCGGATGGCGAGATCCCCGACGCTCATGATAGTGAGGACGAGTCTGAGGCACCCGCTGCTGTGCACGAGAAGGCACTAGCAGACACTCTGGTCACCTCAGTGCGTGAGACCCTGCAATTGGAAGATACGGTGGGATGTCCGTCACCTTTGGGTCACATAGACCGGCTGTGCGGCTAGGGTCTTCCCGTATATGGATTTTCTGGATAAATTTGTTTATAGGGACTGGGCTCGGTCTCAGAGCTCCCTCCCCATTCCAAAACGTTTCGATGTGCGCTATCCTTTTGAGGACAAACTGTTAAGTAAGTGGGCATCACCCCCCCATGGTGCATCCCCCCCCTCCCCCCCGTGTCCCATCTGAATAGGGCGACCACTATTCCTGTGGCGGGCACACCGTCCTTTAAGGACCCGGCTGACAGGATGGCCGAGGCTTGCCTCAGATCCCTATTTGTTCTAACGGGATCAGCCATGCGGCCAGTTATGGCTTCTGAGCTGGTGTCACAAATACTCACTGAGTGGGCGAAACTGTTGCATAGCGAGTTGAGCAAGACTCTGGTTCCCCCTGAGTGCGTGGATCTTGCTGATAGGATGGTCCATGGGGCTCAGTATCTGTGTGATGCAGCCCTTGACGCTGCCCCCTGATATCCAAGACGTCTGCGGTCTCCGTGGTGGCCAGGCGGTGGCTTTGGCTGAAGTGCTGGTCGGTGGACCAGACTTCTAAGAAGGCCCTGGCGGACTTGCCTTTCCGGGGGGGGCGCCTCTTCGAAGACTCCTTGGATGAGATTAACAAAAAAATTCACAGGTGGAGAGAGCACCTTTATCCCGGAGACCAGGAGGAGTACGGAGTCCCGTCGTCGGCAGTGCCCCTCCTTTCCCATAGGCGACCTTTTCGTCCCTTCTGCTCCTCGGGCAAGGGATCGCAGCCCGCCAAGGCCCCCACGGGTGGACAGAACCGTCCCTGGCCGCATAAGCGTGCCAAGCCAGAGGACAAGGCCTCCTTTGCAAGAAGGCTTGCCCCCACCCAGCAGAATGTTCCCAAGGTTTTAGTTCCAATTTTTTTGTGGTTCCGAAGAAGGATGGGGTCCGCCCCATCCTGGACCTGAAGGACCTCAACCGTCTTGTGCAGGTTCCGGATGTAGTCTGTCCGCTTTGTGGTAGCCGCCCTTCACCAGGGTGATTTCCTGGCCTCCCTCGACATCAAAGATGGCAGCGCTTCCTGCGCTTTGCAGTCAGGGAGGATCATTACCAGTTCGTGGCTCTCCCGTTTGGCCTGGCCTTGGCGCCTCGGGTCTTCACCAAGCTGCTGGCCCCGGTTCTGGCTCTGCTGAGATAGAGGGGCATCGTGGTTGTGGCATATCTGGACGACCTTCTCCTGCGTGCAGAGTTGGCTCCAGCGCTCAGGGATAATGTGAAGATCACCCTGCACACTCTGCGGGAATTTGGCTGGGTGATCAACCTACCAAAGTCGGTTCTGACTCCGTCTCACCGCTTGGAGTATCTGGGGCTGATCCTGGATGCAGCCCAGGCGAAGGTTTTCCTTCCGTCTACCAAGAGGCAGATGCTTCAGTCGGCGGTTCGGTCCCTGCTGTCCCAGAAATGGGCCTCACTCTGGTTTTGCATGTGGGTCCTGGGCCTCATGGTGGCCTCCTTCGAAGCGGTCCCTTATGCTCAGTACCACACCCATGCTCTGCAACGGGAGATTCGCCTGAGAATGGGACAGGTCCCCATCTTCCCTGGATCGGGGGATCAGGATGGATCACCAGGTAAGGGCCTCGCTGCTCTGGTGGCTGTGGGCCCCTGCCCTTCGGTCGGGGAAGTCTTTCCTCCCCCTTCAATGGATGGTGATCACGACGGACACCAGCCTGACCGGCTGGGGCCGAGTCCTGGGGCTGCTCTCAGCCCATGGACGGTGGTCTCCGGAGGAGTCTCGTTTTCCCGATCAATGTCCTGGAATTGCGGGCGATCTGGTGCTGCCACTCCCATTGGACATCGAGACTGCACGGTTGCCCTGTCCGGATTCAGTCGGACAATGCCACAGCTGTGGCATACGTGAATCACCAGGGCGGGACGAGAAGCTCGGCTGCGGCCTCGGAGGTGGCCCCATTCTGCGGTGGGCAGAAAGCCACGTTCAGGCAATCTCTGCCGTCCACATACCGGGCATAGAAAATTGGCAGGCGGACTATCTCAGTCGTCAGCGCCTGGACCAGGGAGAGTGGTCCCTGCACCCGGATGGGTTTCATCAGATTTGTCTGAGATTTGGTGCTCCGGACGTGGATTTGCTAGCGTCCCATCTCAATCGGAAGGTGCAGACCTTCGTGAGCAGGACAAGGGATCCCTTAGCGGGCGCAGCAGATGCTCTAGTAGCTCCGTGGGCTCGGTATTGACTCATCTATGCCTTTCCTCCTCTCAAGCTGCTTCCGCTCCTCCTGCGCAGAATAGAAGCGGAGGGCATACCGACCATTCTTGTAGCTCCAGATTGGCCAAGGCATCCATGGTACGCCGACGTAGTACGAATGGTGGTGGACATCCCCTGGTGACTCCCGCTGCGTGAGGATCTTCTGTCCCAGGGACCCATCTTGCATCCTGCTTTACCCTCCCTGGCTTTAACGGCCTGGCTATTGAATCCCAGGTGTTGAAGGATTGAGGTGTCTCAGACTTGATGATTCCCACCGTGCTTAAGGCACGTAAGGCCACTTCCCATAAGATTTACCACCGCACCTGGAAGGCTTACATCGCCTGGTGCGAGGCCAGGGGGTGGAGCCCTCGCTCCTTTTCGGTATCTCGGGTTCCTGGCTTTCTACAGAGGGGTCTCGACAAGAAACTGGCGTTGAGGACTATCAAGGGTCAGGTTTCGGCTCTGGCGATCCTTTTTCAGCGTCCTTCGGCAACGCATTCTTTGGTCCGTACTTTCATGCAGGGGGTTCGGCATGTTGCCTCCCCAGGTACGGTCGCCTCTGGCGCCATGGGACCTCAATTTGGTCCTCTCAGTGCTTCAGAAGCTGCCTTTTTGAGAATATCAGTGAAATTCACTGCAATTGCTTTCGCAAATGGTGGCTTTCCTGGTGGCTATCACATCCGCTCGGTGGTATCCTCTTTCCATATCAATGAGAACATCGTCCTTCCTTCGCTATCCCCGCGCCCCTCTCACCCTAAGGAGGTTGCTTTGCACTCCCTGGATTTTGTTCGGGCCTTGCGGGTATATCTGGCGGTCACGGCCTTCTTTTGGAGGTCGGATGCTCTTTGTCATGGTGGATGGTCCAGGCAAGGGTTTGGTGGCCTCGTTGGCCACTATTTCACGTTGGATTAGACAGACTGTGACCCGAGCCTATGCTGTTTGGGGTCTGGAGCCTCCTTTCCCAGTCACGGCTCACTCTACCAGGGTGATTAGCACTTCCTGGACGTTCCGACATCAGGCGTCTGTATCTCAAGTGTGCAAGGCAGCTACTTGGTCTTCTGTGCACACCTTTTCAAAGTTTTACAAAGTTGATGTTTTGGCATCCTCGGATGCTGCATTTGGCCGCAAAGTTTTGCAGGCGGCTGTGTGAGACACGTTTTTGGTTCCTCACAGAGGGTTCGGTTGGGTGTAGTTCTGTTGTTGTTGTTCTGTTACCCATCCCTCATTTTTGGCACTGCTTTTGGAGGTCCCACTTAGTCCAATGAGTCGATGTGCCTGTCAACGAGCGAAAGAGAAAACAGGATTTTTTGACTTACCGTAAACCGAGTTTGTTCACGGGCACAGCACACACCCATCTTGCTACGAACTGAGCTAGCAGAGCTGGGTGTGGGGTTATCTGCCAGTGGGGACTGCCCCCTGGGAGGGGCTGTGTCTGTTGCTGTTCTTTTTGCTGTTCGAACTGCCTGTTCTGCCTAGTAAACTCCTGAAGAGGGCAGTATAACCCACTTAGTCCAATGAGTCGCTGTGCCCGTCAAAGAACGAAAGAGGGATTTTATGGCAAGTCAAAAAATCCCGTGATTTTTTTACTTTTTACTATGATTTTTTTGGCGACTTATTCTCTGTTAATGAGACATCTGAAGTTTAAAAGACACTGGATGTCTCCCTTGTGCTCCACTGACTGTAATGCATTACATTGTTTCCTGGCCATACTGCCTGGGGGACCCGCAAGTGCCGTCAAACACAACGCTTCCGGGTCAGCAACAAGAAGGGGAGGAGAGTGGACATATTGGCTCCGCTCCCCCCCCCCCCCCCCCACTCAACGGCACCCACTGTGCTGGTCGTGGCTCATGGGATACACAATGACACAATGGGAGCGCACATTACCAGGGTGTGTGAAAGCAATCCAGAGGACTGCTTTCTTCTGACAGGCGGCTTGTCAGATATACACACACCACCAGAGTGTGTAAACCACCCTCCCCCCGCTGTCAGGTCCACGCAGCAAAGTCCTGGCAGCAAAGGGGGTTAATGCCTCCCTGTGTTGTGGTGTTTCCCTGTGACCTCTAGTGGACCCTGTGTGCCCATCTCCTGTGTTCCTCCAGTGATCCAGTTCATTCCCCAGTGTTGTCAGCGATTCCAGCCTTGTGTTCCAAGTCAATCCCAGCTTGCCAGTGAACTTTAGTCTGTTCCCCCATTTGTATCCTGCTCCTGGGACCCCTTGCATGACTGCCAGCATTCAGTCTTCCTCTTCACTCTTGTCAGCCATCTGCTCTGCACCAGTGAATTTGCCTATGAGATCCTGCCAGCCTTGTGTTCCAGCACCTGAGCACTCCTAGCCTGTGTAGCTCCTTTTTGTGCTTCCATGCACTTCTATCAATTGGGATTGTTGCCCACAGCCTAGTAAACCCAGCGCTGTTCTCAATGCCTGCTCAGTTCAGTCAGAGGGCCACAAATTGGAAATCACCTGCCACTTAACATCTACCTTCAGTAGCTGTAGCAAAGACAAGTCAATTCCTTGGACTCTGGTCCTTGGCCCTTCTTGGGGTTCTCGCTATTGCTTTTTTTTTTTTTTTTTTTTTAAACCTATTTTATTTGAGTTTTGCCATTTCACACATCATAGTATAATCATTCATTAACGGGAAAGTGTTACATAAAACAAATATACAACCATTTGCAAGTCTAGGCTCAAAACCTGGGTGACCAGGCTGCGTTAAGGGTAGGTATTTCCCCCAAAAAAAAACACATGAAAGGAAGAAAGAAATGCCCTTAAGGAGATGCCTCACATTTCCGTAGCAGTTCTGTGCTGGATAGGGTGTTGAGGAAGAAAGATAAGGGGGGGTGGGGGAGGGGAAGGCAAGCTAGATACATGGCTGAGATCTGTCATCTAGGATCAAAGTCCAATAGGCCTTAACCGGCTCTCGTAGGGTTAGCCAGGGTATGCACGTGAAGGAGGTCCACTCTGAAGGTTTTCCCGCAAAGTCTTAGATATATGGCAGAGCGACTCTGTCTGTGGGTGACCGCTTTAGGTGAAGAAGGGGAAGGAGGAGAGAGGGGTTGCCCAAGGCTCCGGGTGCAGGGGAGTGTCGGAGAAAGGAGGACCATTTACGTTCTAGGCGAGCAAGTGGTAGATTGTCTAGATATTCCTTTCGGTAGAGGTTTGCAAGTTCCTGTTGAACGTCCAGTATTTTAGGTGGGGAGGTGGAGATCCAATGCCGGAGTATGGCACGCCTTGCTACCATGAAGCATGTAGCATGCCAGGATTTGTGTCAATGGGAGGGTTGCTTTTGTGGAATCATGGGGGTGGGGGATTCCCCATCCAGAAAGCGAAAAAGTAAGGGGTAAATGTCCTTGGAAGGAAAACGACCCGTAATCCGTCTGGCGAAGAGCTTGACTTTGTTCCAGAAGTTCGTCACTACTGGGCAAGACCATAATCTGTGGAGAAGAGACGGTCTGGTGTCTTTGCACCAGGGGCAGCAAGTTGGGATCTGAGAGTTTCCTCTGGGGAGAAAAGGCACATAGGCTCTATGCATAATCTTGAATTGCTGCTCCCTCCAGAATTCGTTAGTAATCATGGCTTGTGTTGTGTTGTATCCCTTTAGTATTTTGTGGATCGCTGAAGAGGATTCCAGGTCCTTGTTCTAAACCTTGATGGAGGTGGTATTTAGCGGTTTAGTAATTCGTTTGTGAAGGGGTTTATAGACGTCAGATCTTGGTTTGCTGTATAGCAATGAGGGTGTCCAGGAAGGTGCTGTGGAATCTTAGTAGTTTGGAAGTAGGTCCATGGCGTAGCGAGCCGCTTGGTGGATTAAGAAGTGGTTCATGGAGAGTTGGAACTTGGTGAGTATTTCTGTCGGTTGTAGGAGTGATTCCGTTTTATCATCGAATAGTTGGTAGAAGGTGAGGAGGCCGCGGGAAGCCCAAAGGGCGAATCCAGCTCCCTCCATGGATTGGCGAAAGTTCGGGTTCCCTTCGATGGGGAGGTGTTTGGAAATCCAAGGTGACAAGTTCAATATCCGCCTGGTTTCCCTCCAGGCTACAAGGGTGTCTCGGAAAAGTAGGTTGAGTTTGAGATCCTTGGCTATAGATCGGATAGTGCTGTGTAGCAGTGCTGCCAGGTTATACGGGCCTGCTGCTTGGGACTCCAGCTGGAAGTTTGAATATTTTGACGTTTTTAGAGATCCAATCTAGACAGATTTGAAGTAGGCATGCGAGTTTGTAGGTCCGAACATTAGGTAGATTTGTCCCCCCCCCCCCTCGCTCCTGGACAGATATAGCTTTTGCAAAGGAATGTGGGGTTTTCGCCCTTGCCAGAGGAAAATGGAGAGAGCTCTCTGTAGCCTCTGTATATCAGAGTGTTTTAAGAGTAGAGGGAGTGTTTGTAGAGGGTATAGCAGTTTTGCAAAGCTGACCATTTTGAAAAGATGACATCTGCCGAAGAGTGAGAGAGGGAGGTTCCGCCATGTTTCCAATTCTGCTATAACTTTAGTAATCACTGGAGAGAAGTTTAAATGGTATAACCCACATGGTGTCTTGCCGATTTTGATGCCTAGGTATGTAATGGATTGTTTCGCTATTGAGAAGGGTGCCATATGTCCCCACTGCGGGGGTCTGGTGTGGTATAGAGGGAGTATTTCACTTTTTCCAAAGTTAATTTGTAGCCCCGAGCAGGCTCTGAAATGTTTGAATATGTCCTGTATAAGGAGCATATCAGCTTGGGGAGAGGAGGTGAATATTAATATGTCATCCGCGAATAGTGCTATTCGCAGGTCTTGGTGTCCTATTGTTATGCCATGAAGCCGAGGATGTAGCGAGATAGTGGTTCTAGGGCCAGGTTAAAAAGTAAAGGAGATAGGGGGCATCCCTCCCTTGTGTAGTTTTATGTTGGGAGATGTGTGCCCTGCTGCCACTACATTGGCTGCAGGGTCCTCATACATTGTAGAGATTAAGTGGAGAAATGAGCCGGCAAAGCCGAATTTGCAGAGGACTTTCGACAGCCATTGAAAGCTAACCTTGTCGAAAGCCTTCTCTGCGTCTAAAGAGATTATTGCATTATCGGTGTCAGGGTGGGCTTTGGCGTTTTCTAGAGCAGCAATGACTTGGGTGAAACCTGCTTGAGCCGGGTGTATTAGTGTGGGCATTATTGATGCTAGACGGGAGGCTATAATTTTGGAGAGGATCTTTGAGTCCAAGTTAAGTAGGGAGATGGGACGGTATGACCCGGGTTCAGTCTGGTCTTTCCCTTTTTTTGCTATTAATTTGATATGGGCCTGGTTACCCAGTGGGGAGATACTTTCCCCCATCCATTATTTTCTGGTAAACCTGAAGTAGGCTTGGGGCGACTATGCTTTCAGCTAGCCTAAAGAATTCTGGGGTGTATCCGTCGGGGCCTGGGGATTTACCCTTTGACATTTTCTTTATGGTGCTTGAGATCTCCTGTTCCGAAATTGGGGCATTTAGTTGGTCTAGGAGGAAGGGGTCTACCTGGGGGAGAGAGACATGGTCTAGAAATTCCTGCACTGTTTTGGGGTCTAGGTCGTCCTTACTGTAAAGTGCAGTGTAAAATTGCTCGAGTATGGTGTTGATCTCCTTGGCGTCGGATGTAAGGGTGCCCTGTGCATTTTTTAATTGTGTGATGTGGGTTGGGACGTACGATCCTTAGCACAGTCTGGCAAGAAGTTTGCCCGGCTTGTTGCCGTATTTGTGATAGTAAAGGTCATGGTGCGTTTTGAATATATCCTCTTGTGCACCCGCCCACAGGTCAAAGGTCCTTTTAGCTTCCCGCCAAACTTCCCTGTTGTGAGGGGTATTTGAGGCCATCAAAGCCTTTTGGGTGGCACGAAGTCTATCGCTCGTCTCCCGGTATTTTGCTAGGACTTTCTTTTTATACGCCGCTGCAAAGGCTATAATTTTACCCCTCAGTACTACTTTACTGGTTTCCCAGTAGAGTATCGGGTTGTCTAGGTGTGCCTTATTGGTTTGATCAAATTCTGCCCAGGCCTGGGTTAATATACTTTTGAGTTCTTGATTGGAAGCTAGGTAGGATGGGAATTTCCAAACCCTTCCAGCATTGGATTGCCTTCCATCACACAGGCATAGGAAAACAGGCGCATGGTCCGAGATGGCTATCTTGTGGATATGGGGGTCTGTGGTTGAAGGGAGCAGGGATGGGTTGGTGAACAGATCGAATCCGGACAGAGTGTGGTGAGGTGGGGAATAAAACGTAAAATCCCTTCCCTCTGGGTGTGCTAATCTAAACACATCTATGAGTTGTAGCCCTTCTGTGAAAGTGGATAGTGAAGAAGTTGGGTTGGAGAGTTTAGGGGAGGGACCAATACGACCAAGTGTCTGGTCTTCGCCCAGGTGCATAACCGCATTGAAGTCCCCTCCCACCATCAGTGGGAGATGGACATAGTTGGAGCTGTGTCTCGTTAGTGCTTGAAAGAACGATTTATCTGGGGGGTTGGGCGCATAGACGTTCGTGATCACCAGGTCTTTGAGTGCTTTTCTGAGATGAACAGTTAGCATCCGACCCGAGTCATCCTGTTCTACCTGGATTACTTCCCAAGGGCAGTGTTTATGGATGAGAATTAATACTCCCGCTTTGCCTTTTACTGAAGCGGACCCGTGTACCCACAATTTTTGCATACGGTGGTAGTCTTTTGATTCGAGATATGTCTCCTGAAGGAGTGCTATATCTGTTTTGATGCATTTAAGGTGGCGCAAGATCGCCATACGTTTATGGGGTGAACGCAACCCTTTGACATTCCAAGATATTATTTGCATGGTGCTTGTTTATCAGGTAGTTTCGATGTGGAGGGAGAGTGGGTATCTGAGTTGTCTGCTGGGATGACAGTATTGTGTGCCGGGGGGGGACTCCCAGGTGTCTTGGATAAGAAAGGAAGGGTGGGGGGATGGGGGAGGAGTGTGATTATCAGTTAGGTTCAGGGGAGGAAGAAAGGGGGTAAGTGTGGGAGGCAGGGATATGTCTCCGCTGTTTAGACAGTTGTGTGGTGGTAATACTGAATCATAGATGCGGAGGGTAGAAGCACCTTATTCTCGATCCAGGGGAAAGAGATTAAGGTAGTTAGGATTTACAAATGTGTAAGGATGTATAAGGCAGAGTTAATTTAACCAGTTCCCTACCGAGTCATTGTAAAATGACGTCGGCAGGGACTGCTCCTCGATCCGGAAGGACATCATATGAAGTCCTCCGCTTCTCGCCGCTACTGCGGGCCCCCAGGGGCCTGCAGAGCGGCGATCACGGATCGCTTGTCTGCCGGGGGGTTGTGTCCCCCCCAGATCGGGGTAAAGAGCCAATAAAATTGGCTCTTTACCACGTGACCGGCTGTGTCCAATCACAGCCAGTCACTAACACTCCTTTCGTGAGCGCCCCTGGGGGCGCGCAGCGTGGCGATCGGAGCTGAGGCTTGTCCCTCGGACAAAGCCCAGCTCCGATCCGTGTAAAGAGCCAATAGATTTGGCTCTTTACCACGTGACTGGCTGTGTCAATCACAGCCGGTCATGTGATGTAAACAAACCGCGGTAACAGCTCGTGTGTGACAGGGAGATTGCGGTAACAGCTCGTTACCACCTACTGTGTACACCAAGCACACTGATCATCCCCCCAATAAAGAGGACCTGTCACCACCCCATCAGAGTACCTGTCACCTGTCCATCAAAGTACCCGAGTACCTGTCATCCTGCCCATCAAAGTACCCAAGTACCTGTCCATCAAAGTACCCGAGTACTTGTCACCTGTCCATCAAAGTACCTGAGTACCTGTCACCTGCCCATCAGAATACCCGAGTACCTGTCACCAGCCCATCAGCGTACCCGAGTACTTGTCACCAGCACATCAGAGTACCCGAGTACCTGTCATCTGCCCACCTGAGTACCCAAGTACCTGTTACCTGCCCACCAGAGTACCCGAGTACCTGTCACCAGCCCATCAGAGTACCCGAGTACCTGTCACCTGCCTTTCAGATTACCCGAGTACCTTTCACCAACCCATCTGAGTAACCGAGTACCTATCTGCAGCCCATCAGAGTATCCAAGTACCTTTTACCAATCCATCAGATTACCCTAGTACCTGTCTCCAGCCCATCAAAGTACCCAAGTACCTATCTGCAGCCCATCATAATACCTGAGTACCTATCTGCAGCCCATGCCTCATAGAATATACCTCGGGTGTTTGCTTTCCAAAATGGGGTCATTTTGGGGGTAATTCCACTGTCCTGGTGCCCCGGGGCCTTCAAAAGTGTGATAGGTATCAATGAAATTTTATGTGTAATTTATGCTCCTAGAACGCCTGACGGTGCTCCCTGCATGTTCGGCCTCTGTATGTGGCCAGGGTGTGAAAAAGTCTCATACGTGGTATCGCCATACTCGGGACGAGTAGCAGAATATATTTTGGGGGGTAATTTTTGCTATGTGTTAGAAATATCTTATAAATTGACCACTTTGTGTAAAAATAAAAGCGTTTTCATTTTCTTTCCACGTTTTTCGAAGACTTGTGAAAAAAAAATGAACCATTCAAAAGACTCATAATGCCTCACAGAATATACGTTGGGGTGTTTGCTTTCCAAAATGGGGTCATTTTGTGGGCAATTCCATTGTCCTGGTGCTCCAGGGCCTTCAAAATTGTAATGGGTCTTTAGGAAATTAGATGTGAAATGTCTGCTCCTAGAATGCCTGACGGTGCTCCCTGCATGTTGGACTTCTCTATGTGGCCAGGCTGTGTAAAAGTCTCACACGTGGTATCGCCATACTCGGGATGAGTAGCAGAATA
>BLSH010541809.1:89492-100280 GCA_018402905.1 Glandirana rugosa
AGGAGTGGCTGGGTCGGCACGAGTGGGTCGGTAGGTAGGTACGAGTGGGTCTGTAGGTAGGTACGCGTGGGTGGGTCGGCACGAGTGGGTAGGTAAGCACGAGTGGGTGGGTAGGCACGGAGTAGGTAGGGGTAGGTACCGAGTAAACACGGAGTAAGTACGAGTAGGTATGGTGTAGTCAAGAGTAGGCACTGTGTAGGCACGGTGATGTCACGGGTAGGCACGGTAAGATGACGAGTAGGCACGGTTATGGGACGGGTAGACAGGTGATGTCACGGATATATACGGTGGTGTCACGGAGTGTTATCACATTATCCACCAGTTTAATGTAAGATTTACATACGGGGATCTTATGGACTACCACGAGGGACGTACAACCCGGAGACATACACCAGGGCGACACATTTTCACAGTGTGTACACCGATACCACATGTGTGACACTTTTACACAGCGGGACCACATACAGAGGCCCAACATGCAGGGAGCACCATCAGGTATTCTAGGGGCATACATTTAGAATGTAATTTGACCACCTATTACACTATTGTGAGGCACTGTGGTGGCATATATAGGCACTGTAGTGGACAGATGGGCAGGGTATTGGCACGGATGAGCAGTAGAATGGCACGGATGGGCACTGTAGTGGCACGGATGTGTCACGGATGAGAACTGATGTGGTATGGATGAGCATGAATGAGGCACAAATGAGCCATGGATGGGGATGGATGAGGCACGGATGGGTGGGTGAGCACGAATGGATGGGTGAGCACGGCTGGGTGGGTGCGCATGGATGGATGTCTGGGTGAGCATGGATGGATGGCTGGGTGAGCACGGCTGGGTCGGTGAGGATGGATGGATGGGTGAGCACGGCTGGGTGGGTGAGCATGGATGGATGGATGGGTGAGCATGGATGGATGGTTGGGTGAGCACGGCTGGGTGGGTGAGCATGGATGGATGGGTGAGTGCGCACGGCTGGGTGGGTGAGCATGGATGGATGGGTGAGCACGGCTGGGTGGGTGAGCACAGATAGATGGCTGGGGGAGCATGGATGGATGGCTGGGTGAACATGGATGGCTGGATGGGTGAGCATGGATGGATGGGGGAGCACGGATGGATGGATGGTTCAGCACGGCTGAGTAGGTGAGCATGGATGGATGAGCACGGCTGGGTGGATGAGCATGCATGGCTGGATGGGTGAGCATGGATGGGTGGGGGGTGGATTGCTGGGTGGGTGGTGGGTGGCTGATGATGGCTGGGTGGGTGGCTGGTAAATAGATGGTGGGGGGTGTATTTTGTCACCTAGCAGCGCTGTGGGCATTACACATCGCCCACAGCGCTGCAGCACGTCCTCTCTCCCCCCTCTCTCCTCTCACACTGCACCGATCGGTGCAGAGAGGAGAGAAAAGCCGTCGCTTCCGCCGGCTTGTTTACATGTGATCACGCCGTCATTTGACGGCGCGATCACATGGTGAAAGGCCGCTTACAGCGGCCATTCACCACGATCCGTGATCAGTCGGGTCCCCCGGACCCGACGGTCACGGATTTTCCCGTGTGCACGCCCCAGGGGGCGCGCGGGAAGCGCGATTCTGGGAGGACGTCAATAGACGTCCTCCCAGAATTAAGCAACCGCTCTGTAGACGTCATTTGTCTATAGGGCGGTTGTTAAGTGGTTAAAGTGATTGTAAAGTCTTTTGTTATTAAAAAAAAAAAAAAAGTGTTATGCTTACCTGCCCTATGCAGTGGATTTGCACAGAGCAGCCCAGAGCCTCTTCTCAGGTCCCTCTTCGCTGCTCCTGGCCCCTCCCTCTTGTCAAGTGCCCCCACAGCAAGCAGCTTGTCCATGTGACCATTCAGATACAGCTGCGGTTCAGCCCCGCCCTCTCTCTCGTCTGATTGTCTAAATGACAGCATTGGAAGCCACTAGCGCCGCAGCTGTGCCTCAGCCAATTAGGAGGGAGAGTCCCGGAAGGCCTAAGGACTCTTGGACATCCCTGGATAGAGATGGGGCTCAGGTAAGCATTAGGGGGGGCTGCTGCACACAGAACGCTTTATATCTTAATGCATAGAGAAAAAACCCCTTCTACCTTTACAACCACTTTAATCTTTAGGTGGTCATATGGCACGCATCTGCCACAATGAATGTGAAATCTTAACCACTTACCAACCGGGGCCCTTTTTTACATTTGTTGGTTACAAGCTAAAAACAGTTGGTTTTTTTTGCTAGAAAATTACTTAGAACCCCCAAACATTATATATATATATTTTTTTCAAACACCCTAGAGAATAAAATGGCGATCGTTGCAATACTTTTTGTCAAACGGTATTTGCGCAGTGGTCTTTCAAGCACGTTTTTTTTTTTTTTGAAAAATGTCACTTTTTTGAGTTAAAAAATAAGACAACAGTAAAGTAGCCCACTTTTTTTGTATATTGTAAAAGAGGATGTTACGCCGAGTAAATAGATACCATACATGTTATGGTTGAAAATTGCGCGCACTCGCGGAATGGCGACAAAGTCGGTACTTAAAAACTTCCATAGGCGACACTTTAAAAAATTAACTGTAACCAGGTTAGAGGTGCAGAGGAGGTCTTTTGCTCGAATTATTGCTCACACTCTGGCGATCGCGGCAATACCTCACATGTGTGGTTTGAACACCGTTTTCATATGCGGGCGCAACTTGCGTGTGTGTGTTTTCTTTGCTGCGCGAGCTCGCGGGGACGGTGGTGCTTTAAATTTTTTTTTTTTTTTTTTTAATTTTATAAATTTTTAACACTGTTCCTTTAAAAAAAAAAAAAATCTGATCACTTTTATTGCTATCACAAGGAATGTGATAGCAATAAACCGGGATATAGCATGTAGCTGCAGGCTATATCCCGGTACAGCCACTCAAAACCAGCCGCCGCCTATTTACTGCGCTGGTCGGGAAGTGGTTAATGTCAACAAATTGAATTGGTACAGGAGATTTCAGACACTTGGGAAGTGAATTTGGGTATATTTAAATTCAGCTGAATCATAGGTGAAAATTTACTTTTCTGGTAAATCAGTAATGATTAGTAATTGTTTGATCTTTTTTCCCTTCCTTATAGATCTGGGTGATGGCTCTGACGATAGTACTTACGTTTGGAGTGACGTTGTCAGTGTTTCCAGCAATCACTGCAAAAGTTGGCACGCATGTAAAAGACAATAAAAGCTGGAGTGAGTTTCTACTTATACTTTTTCTCTAAGAAAATAATTTATTTTAATATTGTAGCACATTTTGTGATATTTGTGCTTTAATTCATATTTTCCTCCTTTTAGGCAAATTTTTTAATCCTGTTTGCTGCTTCTTAATTTTCAATGTGATGGACTGGATTGGGCGTAGCCTTACTTCTAAAACTCTGTGGGTAAGTTCTTCCCATCTACTTTGTATCCATTTGCATGTCCTCATCAGTGCTGCCTCATCTGTGCCCACTGGTGCAGCCAGCCTCATCAGTGCCTGTCAGTGAGGGAGAAAACAAAATTTTACAACCGAAACAAAGAAAAATTTTTGGTCCTTTTTTAAATTTGTTTAGCAAAAAACAAAAACCCAGTGGTGAGCAAATACCACCAAAAGAAAGCTGTATTTGTGGGAAGAAAATTATAAAAATTTTGTTTGGGTACAACATTGCATGACTGTGCAATTGTCATTCAACATGTCACAGCGCTGAAAGCTGAAAATTTGGTCTGGTCAGGAAGGGGGTGAAAGTGCCCTGTATTGAAGTGGGTAATAAAAAAAAAAAGGGGGGGGGGGTAACCCATAGCAACTAGTTGGTTGTAATTCCTAACACAGATTTGACCTTAACTAGGCAAGGTGACCGTGTCCTTTTTAGTATAGGAACCAATCAGAATCCACCTTGTAGTAATCTGACTCAAGTAGCACGAATGCTGAATAGTTGCCACATGTAAGAACCAGCACTTTATTGAATAATGCTGATCATGTCAACCAAATTTTGGGCTGACTTGGGTTTTCAGAGAATTTCATCAAATTAACTGTTATTGAAGGGCAGGGGTGCTCAACCTATTGAAGAGCAAGGGCAACTTAATTGATTTGATAAACAGACGCGTACCATAATGAAATGGTTCAAAATTTCTTATTGTTTGTGAATTGTGTAATTAAGATTTTCCTCCTGCAGCCACTGAATGCCGACTGGAGAGGAGGAGAAGCCAGCTTTCGGCAGTTGCAGGAGGAATTGAGGAATGGTTCCTGTATATGCTGCCCCTGTTCAAGTATAAAACGGAATGTGACAGGGAGGCCGCATGGGCTCTTGATGCTACATCAGTGGGTGGGGTGGTGGTGAAAAATTTAAACCGGCCTTTACTGTCCTGAGCCCCTTTTCACATGGTGCCAAATCCACTTGCTCAGCGGAACTGGCTGGTGACCGATCCGTATCCGTTCCGCATATGCAGAGCAGACACGGACACAGCCTGCTCTGCTCTATATGGGCTCTCTGATCCGATCTGCGCAGACGAAGGGGAATATATACCCTTCCCTTGTTCAAATTACATTTGCTGATCTATGAAGGTGAGTGAAAGGTCCAATTGGGTCGGGCAGACTCGATCAGACTAATCGTGTGAAAGGGGCCTAAGGCACGGTTTACCTGCACTGTGGGTGCAGCACAATGCACCTGCAGGTTGGCTACGCTTTGCCATAGGCTTCTATTATATCCTGCAGGTGTGGTGCACTTTCAGAAAGCGCTCCAAACCTGCAGGAACTAATTTGTCTGTGGCTCAGTGCAGGTAACCCACAGGAAAGCCGCAGGTGCAAAACTATGTCCATTGCGCTCATATATGCCTATTGCAAAAATATGATAAACTACTGTTATATGCATAAACTGACCTTTTTATCCTGCACTTTCTGCAGGCATCTCTGGCTTTTGGAAATGTTGCTGTTATAGGTGGAGTTCATTTTGTATCACTACGCCTGGCATAGGAGCCAGCACTATAAAGGAGATAGCAGCTTATGTGGCTCCTTCTCCCTCTACAGCCACTTACTTCCTCCAGTTGCTGGCTCCATCCACATATCTACACTAATGCTCTGGGATGGTGGGTCGGCATCCCGTGATTTGGACTTGCTGACCCACCATCTCAGAACAGGAGATTCAGAGTCCCGCGTTTACTGCTTTGTTTAATAAGTAATTTCTATCAATCTGTTGCTTTCACTATCTCTAACCATAAGCATCTTGTTGATGACACTGTGTTTTGTCCATAGCCTGGTCCTGACTGCATGTACACACCTCTGCTGGCTGCCAGCCGCTTTATCTTCGTACCTCTCTTTATGTTCTGTAACATCGATGATCGTCAGTATCTTAGCACTTTCTTCTACAATGATGCTTGGTTTATCATCTTCATGATCCTCTTTTCTATCAGCAATGGATACTTTGTATCCCTACCCATGTGCTTGGCGCCCAAGTAAGTAAAAGGTTGTTTTCTATAATAGTAAATTGTTCAGGTTTTTTTTTTCTTTCTCATCCACATGGGGCATAGTAAAGCATACACCCATGCAGGGCCGTGTTTATCTGCACAGGGGTTCACAGATGTCGGTTTCCCTGTGGAGGCAGTCTCATTGATGTCAATTGGGATGCAGCAACTGCTGCTCACACTTTGATATCCATGTGGGTGTCCCTGAACTCAGTGTGCATTCTGGCACACACACACACAAATTGAGAGCAGTGGCTGGGTCTGTGCAGCTGCTGTGTCCCAATTGACATCAATGGGACTGCCTGCATGGAACACCTGTGTGGGCAAGCACTGCCCTCCACAGGCATATGCTTCGCTTGAATGAGGCCTATTAGAGACATTGGAGCTGTGTTTTTAGTCTTTTTAATATTCTATTGCTGAATTCATCTATAACCCTGTAAAACTATTGAGATGTAGCTCAGTGTTCCTAATTAAATTGACCTATCCTGTAACTTTTTTTTTTTTTTTTTTTTTTTTTTTTTTTTATCTGTTCCAGGAAAGTTTTGCCACATGAGAGTGAGACCACAGGTGCTCTCATGACATTCTTCCTTGCTTTGGGACTTTCACTTGGAGCAGGTTTATCCTTTGGCTTCAAAGAACTTTTATAAAAGGGTGATGAGCTGATGCTGCGGCCTGTGTTTACCAGTCTGCACTCCTATTATCCAGAGTATTCTGCTTGGTTTCTATTCTGCCTCTTCTATTTTATACAGCCAAGAACCACCAGCTGAAACTACTGATTATATTCACATATTTTATTGTTTACTTGGTTAAGCTGCCTTTTTTATTTTTGCTTTTATATGCTTGTAATTAAACTGTAAAAAAAAACATTTTTTTATATACATGTACTGTATAGCATAGAACAGTCTGTATCATGTATAGGACTAAGTATTTAAACTAAGGATCTTTCTACAAATAGGATTTATGTATATAGGAGCTACATCTATCAAATATTGCATACCAAATTAGAACATTTGTTTACATGTGATATTGCCCAAACCGTACAATAGATTAGATTTTACATGCAAAAATATGTCAGAAAATATAGTGAGTTGTAAGTGGCTGTATTTTAACTTTGTTTGGTATAGCCATTCCAAATCATATGCCTACATTTCAGCAAAGGTTGTGGGGAGCAATAAGACTATCCCAGCGAGGCAGGCCTGGGCTGGACCACTATGTAGATGGTTGATAATAAAGTAAAATTAGCCAATTTTGGATAGAAAAGCCAGAATGTATTGCTGTCTGTGTCCTCACTGGGAAAGGAAGCAAGAGGAAACCACTCTCAACAGGGGCATATACAGCAATATACTCCGCCACCTTTTTTGTGTGTGGTTTTTTTTTTTATCAGGTAGATTTTATTAAACAGATCATTCTTTTAGTTAAGTGAGAAAGGTTTAGTATCTTGATTGCAACGGGTGTCACCATTTAAGAGATCCCCCCCCCCTCCCTAGCACAGGAAGTGAGATAAAATCTCCCCAGTGAAAACAATGTGAAAAAAAAAAAACTACAGTTGACAGCCTATAACGATTTCCCGCACTCTCCAAAACAAACAAAAAAATGGTTGGAAATACACAATAACAATGCTAACTGTCCTTTATTGTATGTTAGCACTTAGATAAATATCCATAATGTTATGTGACTAGGCATTCAAATTAAAATGAGCTAAATACAACACAGTCCCCCTCCTGTTCTCAGGTTCTTTTGGAATTTTTGGTTCCAGATTTTTTTACCTTGTTAAGTTTGGTCTATTGGAACCTGTCTATAACAAAAACTTCTCTTTTTTTTTCTTATCAGTCAGGCACTGTAATCCTGTATTTTAACAAGGGGAGCTTGGAAGGTGCGCACACTTCCTTCCAGACATCTAAAAAAATGTTTCCCAAGCAAATTTCCATATTACCTAAAATTACCTGTCAAGTTGTTTTCTTCAGGCAAAGCATAATCCTATAAAACGATATTTATTTTATTTTGGCTTCTTAAAGTGGTAGTAAACTCACCAAAAAAAAAAAAAAAAAAAAAATCCTGCAAGGCAATAGCATAATGTGTTAGTATGCATCGCATACTGAATATTATGAAATACCTTAGAACGAGGCCCCCGCCGCTTGACGCGGTCAGCGCTGAGGGAGCCAACATGATGGTCCTCTTCTTTTCTTTCCGGGTATGCGGACTCCGGCGCTGTGAGTGGCCGGATCCGCGTGACGTCACTCCCGCACGCGGAAGCTCTTCACTCCAGCAGCCAGCTCTGATTTTCCGGCCGCTTCTGCCGATCATCAGAGCGCATGCGCCGCTGACGTCAGCGGCTGCATTCAGGGCGAATGTCTCCTAAACCATGTAGGTTTAGGAGATATTCATTTTACCTACAGGTAAGCCTTATTATAGGCTTACCTGTAGGTAAAAATCATACTTAGGGGTTTACTACCGCTTCTATGTTTTTGTAGTGACAAAACTAGTTGCTCCTGACTGGTGACTTTTTCCAAAAAATATTTTTTAGGATTTCAAAGGAAACTGATAATGTGGCCATACACGTAATCATTTGTGATTGATCAAAGTATGAACGATCACAGACAAGATTAAAATATTGAACAATGTAACCAAGTTCTGCAGTCTAAATCAATCAAAAGCTCACGAACTTAAACAAATGAAGGTTTTATTATTTGCAATTTTATGCAGAATGATCATATTGATGTGTGTGTGGCCATCAATTGATGTAACCCTTTTTTGGCTGAACAATATACACATTGTATATGCAGTAGTGAGGAATTGTTTTGTTTTTTTAATTTTTTGCTACAGTGCATTTTGGTATATGGTCTGCTCTAATAGCATATTCAGATTCCATTCTCCTATGTCCATTTAGTAAGATGTTGAATCAGACCACACTGTAAGTGTTTATTGTGTGGACTATATACTGTAGTTATATATTTGGTTTGCATAGGTAATGAGATGTCTAGTCACTTTCAGTAATATGGTAGTGTCAGTTAGACTTGAACAGGTCAATTTCTGCAGACCCATACTGTACTCCTACAAGAGTGCTAGAGGCTGCTGTCATATTGCTACATATGTTGAAAATTAAGTACAAGCTAAGCTCCAGCAAGCTTGTTACCTAAAAGGTAGCTCATCATAAAAAACCCGGGTGCTTCATTTATTTCTGAGTAACTGAACCAGAGAGGGGTATGCAAGCCTGCAGATTCAGAAGTCCAGCAACTAGAAAGTTTGTAAAAAGGATAGTAATGGCAGTCTTTGTGGTTTGCTAATGATAGGCTTTCTAGTCAGAACAGAGAATACAGTTTGGCCTTACACCTTAGCTAATCCAGTGGAATCTTCTGCTGGCCTGCCAGGTATGTGCTCCAAATTGTTCTAGTTCTCTAGTATTAAAGATTTAAAATCTTCAGAATCTTTAACCACTTCACCCCCGGAAGGATTTCCCACTGTAGGACCTGAGTACTTTTTGCGATTCGGCACTGCGTCGCTTTAACTGACAATTGCACGGTCGTGCGACGTTGTACCCAAACAAAATTTTTGTCCTTTTTTCCCCCACAAATAGAGCTTTCTTTTGGTGGTATTTGGTCGCCTCTGTATCATCTCTGATCACCGCTATAAACAAAAAGAGCGTCAATTTTGCAAAAAAAAAATATATATATTTTTTACTTTTTGCTAAAATACAAATACAAAAAAAAATATATAAAAAAACAAATTTATTCATCGGTTTTGCACGATTTATCCGGGGCTGGGCTACCATGGGCATAAGAGATCTAACTGATCCCAGTGACAGGGATCAGTAGATCTCTCACATGCCCACTGACAAAGCAGGGAACCGCCGTGTTTACATCAGCGGGTCCCTGTTCTTTCCCTCTGGCAGGTCATCGCGGCTCGCCAGCGGACATCGGGTCCACCCGAGCCGCGGGCACACTCCTGCAGAGTGCGGCGGGCACGAGAGCCCCCTAGCTGCGCACACGAATCGCCGCTTATTTACGGCGATTCGCGAGACAACGTCACACACCGCCGCAGTAAATATACTGCGTGTGGTCGAGAAGTGGTTAATGAGAGTAGAATATACAATAGCCATCATGGGGTGTTTGGCTATATATAAAAAAAGAATGTTAACCTCAGAGCCTTCAAAGAAGTTGTAAAGGTAGAAGGTTTTTTTTTTTTTTTTTTAATCTTAATGCATTCTATGCATTAAGATAAAAAACCTTGTGTGTAGCAGCCTCCCCAGCACCCCCTAATTACCTGAGCCCCATCTCTCTCCAGCGATGTCCACAAGTGTCTTAGCTGTCCCAGACACTCCTCCTGATTGGCTGAGACACAGCAGCAGCACCATTGGCTTCCGCGGCTGTCTATCAAAATCAGTCAGCCAATCAGGGGAGAGAGGGGGCGGGGCCGGGTCTGGGCTCCGTGTCTGAATGGATACAGTAAACCCCCATAGAAAGCTGCTGGCTGAGGGGGACACTTACCAGAGGGAGGGGCCAGGAGAGCAGAAGAGGGACCCGAGAAGAGGAGGATCCGGGCTGCTGTGTGCAAAATCTGCACAGAGGAGGCGAGTATAACCTGTTTAACCACTTGCCGACCGCTGATCGGCATCTGATGGCTCTGTAAGGCGAAACGTCGTCATACGACGGCGGCCGCCAGATCGCGCACAGTGGGCGCGCCCGCGCGCTCACTGTGTCCGGGGAGGGCCAGGGAGCGGGTGCGGCGGCTTCGATTGCCGCCGGCCACCCACGATGCCCCCCCGGAGTGAAGGAACGGAGGTCCGTGTAAGTAAACACTGACCTCCGTTCTGTGAAGGGGGAAGGGCTGTGATCACAGCCTTCCTGTACGTGGAGGCTGTGACCACTTCCCTTCCCCAGCTAGGGCAGTCCCCATACAGTTAGAACACGCCCAGGGAACATAGTTAACCCTTAGAGCGCCCCCTGCAGGTTAACCCCTTCACTGCCAATGGCATTTACACAGTAACCAGTGCATTTTTATAGCACTGATCGCTGTATAAATGCCAATGGTCCCAAAAAAGTGTCAAAATGTTTCGACATGTCCGCTGAAATATCGCAGTACCGCTAAAAATCGCAGATCGCCGCCATTACTAGTAAAAAATAAAAAAAAAAAAAAAACCCCCAAAAATGAATTCTCATCATCCGTAAACGCGACCACTTTTGCGCAAACCAATCAATAAACGCCGATTGCGATTTTTTTTTTTTATCGCAAATATGATGAAGAATATAAATCGGCCAAAAACTGTGAAAAAAAATGTTTTTTTATATTTTTTTTTTTTAGGATTTGTATTTTAGCAAAAAGTAAGAAATTTGTTTTTTTTTTTTTTTTTTTTGCA